>CM076582.1:776925433-777173227 GCA_034641835.2 Pinus albicaulis
GGCGATTCCCTCATGACTTTTATATTTCCCCTCATGGTGAGGAGGAGGAGATCATGCACAAATTGGAGAGAATTAACCGTGGGGTCCCAGACTATGTGCGATTCGACGATATTCCTCGTGTGTATCAGAGACACAACGTAGGGGTGTCAAATAGAGTTCACCGCTTGCTGAGGTGGCTTTTCCGAGCAGTGACATGCTATCATGATCATCATGTCGATTAGACACCTAGGCTTTATTTCTATATATTTTGAGAGACGTGATGTCTCAGGATGTAAAAAAAACACACATATTTTTTGAAACTTATGGTGCACACTGATGCAAACATTCGATATATATATATATATATATATATATATATATATATATATATATACATACATATATTTTCCTATTTGATATGGGTCTCTCATGTGATGATGATTTTAAAGATTACACAAATGTCTATCAAATACAATATTAGCCATTGTATCAGTTAATGCATTCATTTTTCTAGGAATATGTTGATCTGTGATATAATCAAATGTATTTCCAGAAAACGAACACGTAAATACAATCTTAAAATATGAGGGTTTCTAACTCAATAATGCCCATTAAGTTGAAGAACAACAAGTTGAGAGTCTAGATTTACAAGCAACGCCCTAATGCCGAGGGTAATCACCTCGGTTAATAGTTTAATGACAGCACTATATTCAGCGACATTGTTTGTAGTTCGTCCTAGACAAATACCTTGCAGTTCTATCAACTCACCAGTAGGATCATAAATCACCCAGGCTGCTGAAGACAAGTTCCAGGTACTACAGGAAGCACCATCCGTGCAACCTACATAAGAGGTAATAGACATCTTCACAATAAGAAATGACCCAATAAGTAGGAAAACGCTCGCAAAACACACCAAACCAATAATGTACAAAAATGAAAAAAAACACCTATGTACACAAAACATGCACGAATTGACTCATGGATAATACTTTTTGAGATACAACCCATTTCTCGGTTGATCTAGAGGATGACCTTCGTAATCAATGAGCTCATAGGCCCCATTATTCAAAACACGTTTAACGATGTAAGGCCCATGCCACATGGGTTGAAATTTTCCTTCCCCCATCTCATCATGAGCTTGATCATACAGGAGGACAGGTCTTCTTCTACAAAGGAGTGAGGGGAAACTGACTGATCAAAATGAGCTTTGACTCACTTATTTTGTGCCTCGATGACCAAAGTAGCAAAGCGGCAAGTTTCATATAGCCTCTCTAAGTAGATAAGATTATCTTCTTTAGGTGAAGTGTTAGGCAATAGTTCAACAGCCAATTTGAGTGAAGGTATTTCACACTCAATCAGAAGGGTAGCTTCTAGACCATAAACAAGCTGAAAAGGAGTGAATATGGTCGCATCATTAACTGAGGTTCGGTATGCCCAAAGAGATGGAAATTGGATTTGTGTATCCCAATCATACGTTAAAGCATAGTGACAAGAAATTTATTCACAACTTCAACCTGGCCATTGGCCTGAGGATAGTATGGCATTGAGCTATCGTGACTAGATCCAACTTAGAAGTCAGCTCTGCCACCATATAATGTCAAAAATGGAAACCATGATCGGTATCGATGGCTTGAGGGACGCTAAACCTAGGAATGATGTGATTGAATATGAATTGAGATGTTGTCTTACCGTCAGCTGCAAGTGTAGGCATTGCTTCAACCCATTTGATGAAGTAGTCAATAGCTATGATAATATAAGCATGCCCCCCAGCTGAGTGAGGGTTACACATCATAAAATTGATGCCCCACTTTGAAAATGACCAATGGTAATGACAGGGTGGAGATGTGTAAGTGACGCGCATCTTGCGCTGATAGATCTGGCAATCGTGGCATTTACGAACCGCGACAATGCAGTCCTTGAAGATAGAGGGCTAGAAATACCCAACACAGAGAATATTCTATGCAGTGGCATAACCAGACATGTGACCACCACAGATGCCACTGTGACAATCATTTAGAGCTTTCTCAGCCTCCTCGAGGTTCAAACACTGGCGGAGAATGGAATCGACTCCAATGCGGTAGAGTGTATCTTCGACTATACGATAAGGTTGCGATTGATGGCAGATGCGACGGCCACCATCCTTCATCAACTCAGATCTAAAGGCAGAAGTCTAGAGATATATGATGATATCACTATACCAAGGATCAAGGGTGCTAATCAGAAAAAGAGTATCGTCTGGAATGCATTCTTCAGAACCAGACAGAGTAGAGTAAGAGGGAAGGGAGCAGATCAAATCAACAAAGACTAATTATTTCTTTGACTTGGCAGTAGTAAATTCCAAATTGAACTCTTGGAGGATGACAATCCACTTTGAGTACTTTCCCCCCAGCAATTGTCGAGACAATATATAGGTCATGGGGTTGCATTGGGAAATCACAGTCACAGTACGCAATAGAATATAATGACGAAAATGTTGAACTACTTGAACTATGGCTAACGCTAACTTCTCGACATGGGCATAGCGCGTTTCGGTATCGAGAATGTTGCAAGAGAGGAAATAGATAACATGCTCATCACCATCATCATTGTCTTGTACCAAAACCATGGAAATCATGCTGAAAGAAACAACTAAATAGAGGGAAAATCGCAATGATAGTTCAGAGGGCACAAAAGAGGAGCGTTGACAAGCAACATCTTCAGTGCATCAAAATACTTCTGAGAAATCTCATCCCATAGGAATAGGATGTACTTTAGTAAGCGCATGAATCCTTTAGCCACTTCGGCATAGTTAGGTATAAAACGTCATAGAAAATTAGCCTTCCCTTGCAGACTTTGTAGCTAATGTAATGAAGATGGAGAGGGGAGATTAATGATAGCCTCAACTTTGAGCAGATCAAGGCGAATCTATTATTTGGACACAGTAAACCCCAAGAGTCTACTGGAATAAACGCAGAAGATGCATTTGTGTAGATTTAGCTAGATGTTGTAGCGTCGACAACGAAGAAAAATCTGACGAAGATGGTCAGGATGGTCCTTACGCTTAGCTGAATGAGTTAGAAGGTCATCCAGATAAGGCTAAACAATGTGCTTAATATCATGAAAATCATACAACATCGCTCGCTGAAATGTAGCCCCAACATTTTTTAAGCCAAAAGGGAGCTTCTTGTACGCGAAAGTACCCCAGGGACAGATGTAGGCAGTCTTATGTTGATTAGTCGGGAGAATGTTAATCTAGTTATAGCCATAAAATTCGTCCATGAGGGAAAAGATCTCACTCCCAGCGCAGTCATCAATGATCTGATCGATAAAGGGATTAGGATAATTATCCTTAGGACAGGCCCTATTGATGTCATAGTAATCAACACAGATCTGAATGTTACCCTGTTTCTTATCAATGGGTAGAATATTGGACACCCATTCTGTCAAGGGAATTGGGTAAATGAAACCAGCGTTGAGAAGTTTTTCAACTTCACTTTTAATCGTGGCAGCCTATCTAGGGTGCACAGGACGAAGACGTTGACGAACAGGCTTCGAACTAGGGTAGGTAGGAATCTCATGCACCACTATACTGGGATCGATGCTAGGTATTTCTTCATAAGACCGTGAAAAGATGTCACAAAACTTGCGGAAAAGGCTAGTATAAACCTGAACTTCATCTAGAGAACAAGTGACCCCGAGATGGATGTTCTAAACAATTCCCGGTGTGATGGAAATGTCGATAGGCATATTTTGTGTGATATTTCTCAAGTTACCCTCTGTGAAAACTTCATGTGTCAGTATAATCATTTGAAGCGGAGGAGAAGGAACCTGAGATGCAAATATCTCAAGACAGGTAGACATGGCCCCAAGGCTAGGCATGAACGAGGAACGATGATGACTATCATCCCACGAAAGATCCTCGAGAGACATGGTTTCCACGATGGCTTCATCAGAGGGAAATATCTCTCTCAAGGGATCGGGAAAATCCGAATCGTCGAGCCTAGGGGATTGAGAATAAGTGTCAAGAGACATGCTCAAAGGAGCATGGTCAGAAGACAGAGGTTTCAAATCCGCGATGAGTTCACAATAGTCAATCTCGATCGGACTCAACATCATCGAATCTCCAAAAGAATTGATTTGTTCAGGCGAAGGGATGATCCATGGGTCATCAAACCAAGAGATCATATTGATATGAATAGTGTTGGGTGGAGGAAGGGAAAAAATACCCATGAGGGTAGGATCTTTGAAGAGACCCGGCCCAACGCTCTCGTAGGGAGTAGGAATCTGATCCACATATGGAAAGTTGTTCTCGGAAGAAGAATTGAAAAAAGACAATCGATCAACAGTAATGATCTTTCCTTCATGCGGAAATTTCAGGACACGAAAGAGAGTGGATGGAACGCACAGAATGGCGTGAGTCCAATTGTGACTGAGGAGAATATTGTAATTGAGCTTGGCGCCAACTACTTCTACCTCAACATTGACTGTCTTCCCTTTCAATGTAATTGGTAAACTAGCGAGAACACCTAAATTTTTTTATTCTCTTCCATAAAATGCTTCAAGGGAATTTGGCGATGAATTCAAGGCCGAAGAACCAATGGCTTTCCTGCAAGAAGATGACATGACACATGTAGACGCACCTTCTTCCACAACTACTCGATGGATATTGAGACCATTAATGACAACTTGTATGATGAGTGAAATTTGGTGCGGGAGTCGTGGAATTAAATTCTTTAAATCGAAAGCGAGAAGGCTAGAATCAGCAGGATCAACCTTGTCAATCACAGATATCAAAGCCTTCCATTGAGATGGACAACTCTGAAGTACTTCTAATGCAGACATCGTAAATGGCGCCTAAGCCAAATTCTCAACAATACTGTAATTTTGAGCAGCATGGGCGTTTGGATTGTAAGAAGACTTGCGGAATACACCTTTGGAAGGTGACTGCACAACAGGCTCAGTACTGGGCCTTTCAATCTATAAAGGGTCAGAATCAGGTGAAGGAGGAATATCGGAAATCTGTTTCCTCACTGCCTGACACGATTCGGTATAGTGTTTCCACTAAGTAGCAATAGAAATGGATGCATAACCGTTCATCATGAACACCTGAGAGCCAAATGGGGCAGAGGACTGAGGTTGCTCTACCATCTGGGTCTGTTGAGATGGAAAAGGTTCTTTAAGAACAGTTGTAGTTCCCTAGGTGCCTTTGAGAAATCTGCTCACTTCGGACCTTCAAGAATAGTCCTTGGTGTAGTGATCTTCGTCACAAATCAAACAAGGGTACTTCGACTTGTGCTGTGAACCATCATCAACATGAGGTTTTGAAGAATATGGCTTCGGGGTATTTGCTTGGGCCTTACCTTTACCCTTATTTTTCCCTTTAGAATTTTTATCCACAGGATTGGCCTGAACGGCATTAACTTCCGCAGTTTTACCAGGATTCAAAATGGGCTGAGAAGCAGCATCATTGGAAGGATTAGACTTTTTCTTCCTAGGATTTGAAGGAGAAGACTTCAGAGAAGTCTAGGACACTGAACCAATAATACCATCAACGGATGGGGCAACTGGTGCTTTAGAAGTTCCAGGTCGAGGGGTATTAGGCAATATATCGTACAATGTGCTAGACTAAGAGTACACAACATCAAGGTATTGGGCACGAGCAATGGCATGTTCCTCAGTTACACATGCCCCCATAGCTATGTCTTTCGCAATCTGGTTGAAAAAGGAGGTAGTGAACCAATCATTTAGAAGATGATCAGGAATATCAAACTTAATCAAGCGACGATGACACCTTGATTCATGAATATGATCCAAGATGTGAGTAGCTCAGTCCTATTTCAAGGATGTGAGGAGATGTGTCTCGTCTCATAGCGAACTGGTAACTAAAAATGGGTAAGAAATTCCATGGATAAAGAGTTGAAATCTTATAAAATGCCACGAGATAACTCAATGTAGCACTTTGCAGCGGCACCAGTAAGAGTCCGTTGGAAAAGATGGATTCAGATGGAATCGTCAACCCAAGATTTAGAGGAACACCGCAAGTGGTAAGTCATAACATGCGCTTGGGGGTCTTCTCCGAACTTGCCCTCAAACTTAGGACAATCACTAGGAATCTTAGTCGAAACTGGAGGCCAATACGGGTTATGAAGAATCAGATCATTCATTAACTTTGACACATCACAAAATTCCAACGAAGCGAGAAATGGTAATTGAGGATTAAAAGGCATTGGAGGTCTCTGATAAGGACCTATGTTAACATTCCACCCAGTCTGAGAGAAATTCTGCCCCCATATGTTTTGTCCGAGAGGATTCTGACCATAGGGGTTATAAGTCTGATAATTCAACCCATACTAGGGTTGAGGACCAGGATATTGATTTTGAGCATACCATTGAGGTCCTTTTTTAGCAACGTATGGATTCTGTTGTGGAATGTAATCATTGCCTTGAGGTTGATTATATACCAACTGAGATTTATTTTGAGGGTAATAAGTGAAACCTTGGGGTGCACTATATACCAGCTGATATTGACCTTGAGGGTAATAATTGCCTTGAGTTTGAGCAGGTGGACCCTACTAAGCAGGAGGGCCCTGCTGAGCAGGTGGACCCTGTTGAGTAGGAGAGCCCTACTGAGCAGGCAGACCTTGCTGAGTAGGATGAACCGATTGAACTGGTTGTTAAGCAAGGTGAACTGGCCATTTAACATATTGAACTAGCTGTTGAGCAAGTTGAACCGGCTACTGGGGTTGGGCAGGCTGCCCCTGTGGAGCAGGTTGGCTTAGATAATGAGGGCCGCTAGGTTTCCCTTGTGGAAGAGGTTGGCCCGATGGTTGCGATGGACCAGTGCCCCTGATAACCAGGTTTACCCAGAGCAGTACCATAGGGTTTTCCTGGTTGCACAAATTTTTGGACATATTGAATGTATGGTTGTTGTTGTACAAGAGGTTGTCCCTATGGTGGATACATTTTCCCCCCAGGAACATAAGACGTTCCTTGTTGAGGTTGACCTAAAGGATCGTAGGGTTGTCCTTCTTGGACCAAAGGTTGACCTTGTGGACTTTAAGGTTGTCCCTGAGGACCAAAGGGTTGTCCCTACTGGACTGAAGGTTTTCCCTGTGAGGGTTGTCCTTGTAAGCCTAAGGGTTGTCCCTGTAACAAAGGTCCTTGATGAATGACAGTCTGATAAGGATTTGCTGGAGGCCAATAGACAGCCTGATTGGGATCGACAGGAGGCAAATAGACGAGGTTACCATAGGCATCATAGTGATGGGGAGGATTGACAAGAGCTTGGGGCTGCTGAAAACCCCGAGAATTTTGTTGAGTCTCAAAAGTGTTTTCCATATTCATACATATTTCCATTATGTCATAACCATTCAGCTCTCATTCATAACTATATGACCTAAAACCCTACATCAAGTAACCATTTTCATAAATATATGGGTTAGGATCCTTGTCTTCCAAAGTTATTTATTTTATGTATTTAAAGTGAATTTATGATTAGAAACTAGAAAATTAACATATTTTCATATATCTATATATGTGTTATGAGTTTTGTGACATGTGTAGGTCAAAAGGAAGCTTATAAAAGACCTTTATGTGGCCTCCCAAAACCAAATTAGAATTTTAGTGGAGAAGATCATGGGATCATGAGGATATGTGTCTCATTTCCTCTTTGTATTGAAACTCTAAGAAGATATGTGTCCCATTTCTTATTTGTATTGAAATTTTAAAAAGACATGTGTCTTATCATTTCTTATTTTGATTGTAACTCTAGAGATAGAGGGAGAGATTCATGGACTCTCATTCATGAGATAACTTCTCATATTTTGTATAAATAGGAGAGGCTTTCTCCTATCAAGGGAGGTGAAAAAATAGGAGAAGAAGAGAAGGGATCATAGAGTGTTTTGTAATAAGGCTTGAGATGGAATGGGATCTAGATTTGTGAGTTTATAAATAAAGAAGTTCTTTGATGTTGTTTTTCTCACATCTTCAAGGAGCTAAGGAGTTCACTGAATTGGTAGCAGAGGGCCCCTGCTGCTAAGGAGGTTTCATGCATTTTCTAGATAAGTTCATTCTAGTTTATATTTAGCATTTCTCTGTATTTTCTTTACTATTTTCATAAATTGCAATATTTGTATCCAACTGAGTAAAGTTTTTTAATGAATGGACAGTGACTCATAGGTGTAGTAGTTGCTTAGGATTCATTTCTTGTCTTTCATGGTTAAACAGTTACTGTGCTCGACCAAGTAAAGACCATCTAAATCTTAAATTGAAATGGTTAGTGACTTATAGATACCGTAATTGTCTAGGAGATCCTCATACACTACACTTAATCCTTTTCTAAAGCTCTTCCAATAAATCTCAATTATATGAATTGGATTCAGTTGTAAGGTTTGAGTTATTAAATGTCTTAGTATTTCATTTCATGTTATATGAGATCCTCATTACACTACAATTAATCTTTTTCAAAAGCTCTTCCAATAAATCTTAATTGAATGAATTGGATTCAGTTGTAATGTTTGAGTTATTAGTTGTTTTAGCATTTTATTTCATGTCATAGGAGATCCTCATTACACTACAATTAATCTTTTACAAAAGCTCTTCCAATAAATCTTAATTGAATGAATTGGATTTAGTTGTAATGTTTGTGTTATTAGTTGTTTCAGAATTTTATTTCATGTCATAGGAGATCCTTATTACACTACAATTAATCTTTTTCAAAAGCTCTTCCAATAAACCTTAATTGAATGAATTGGATTTAATTGTAATGTTTGAGTTATTAGTTGTTTTCATTTCTTGAATCTTCAATTAAGCTGCAATATCCATGGATTAGGATTTCTAGTTTTCATTATTTCTTAATTAGAAAATAGACAAATAAAACTTTGCTTTAATTCATTTGACAACATTTTCTTTTTCCTTCCTTTTTAATTAGATTTAATCTCATCTTTCTAGTTTAGAATAGAACACTAAGATCAAAATATAAAACCCCCAAAACAACAATAAAACATCAAAACAACGAAGTAAGAAGTAGGTTTCTTAAGCACATATAGTGCACCACACTTCATCAGTTTACTAGCCCTAGTCGATAATTTATGTTATCAATTTAGGACACTAAATTGACTAAACATTTTGGCGTCGTTGCCGGGAAAGTGTAATTAGGAGACCTTATTTCTTACATCTAAAAAAAATAATAATTTCTTGAGTATGCTCTCCTCCAGCACTTTGTGTGATCTGGAACATCAGAAAAAAGAATTTTTATGTTAAAAAAAAAATTTAAAAAAAATTATTTTCATCATTTCATTTGATTTAATAAACTTTAAATAAAAATAAAAAAATAATGAAAATTTTTAATTTCAATAAATTGTTTTGTTTAGTAAAATATATATGTATATTTTAATTTTTGAAAATATAACATATGTAGTTTTATTAACAAAACAAATAAAATAAAATAAAAAAAACAACATAATAAAACAAACCAAACATTAAAAAAAGAATTGAAAAACAAAGCCATGCTATCGTTATGAAAAAAAATAAAATCAAAGCATTAAATAAAATGAGATTGAAACTCCAGAAAAATAAGCTGAAAACAACATTTAATCGGCTTTGCAATCTCTAAATCAATGTTTTTTTTGCTAGTTTGGCTTCGGCCTTCCAGTCAACCTGCAAATAAAACTTCACTGCACAACAATTTTGGACTTTGGCCTTCAAATTTGCATCAACCTGTAAATCCGTTCCATTAAACTCTCATCTCCAAATTCTGAAAAGAAGTAAAGTTTAAATTATGATATGGATATTTTTATTTCATTCTTGGAACTTTGATTATGAGAGATTTATTGCTATGAGATGCCATATACGCATTTGAGTTTTGCAGATCTAACCTCTGCAATTGTTAAAAAAAATCTGCCATTGAAGATTCCACAATGCTGCCCAGCACTCTTGCAAATCTGATAAAAATATGATGAGATAAATCCTAATAAGAAACCATAGAAATTTAGCAACAAGTTCCTTGGGGTTCATAATTCATCAGGCTGCCGCACTAAAAACTGAAGAATACCTTAACAAAATTGAAAGTGTGTGAATGTAATTCGTAGAATCGTTTGAAAAATCCATAGGAGAGATCAGTTTTTCAAGAAGCTGAGTTTGGTTTCGAATTGAAGACAAATGTTGCCATGCTGCCACCTTGTATTTGAGTTGCATTCGAATTTTCCTATTAAACCATTTGCATTTGTTTCTTGATTTAATTAGGATCTTGAAATCACCAGAAATTGTTTTTCATTGCTAGAAAAATGCAACTGTTTTTGACACGTGATTTTGAAACACATTTTCTAGTTGACTAAGGATTAATTTCAAAAAACTAAGACGTGGGTTTTTCTCAAAACAAGGGTAATTAAATAACCCAGGAACGGTTTTTTGAATTTCTTAACTTATTGAGAGAATTTTAGGGATCTTTTGAACCTCATTTTGCAGATTGCGTGGAGAAACATTTTTTTTTAAATGCATAGTGAACTGTTTGAATAAGGCATGCTAAAGGAAGAAGAATTCAAAGTTTAAATCAAATTTTGCTGTAGATTAATCCACACAATGATTTCATGGGAAGATAGATCAGATATAAAATGTGCATCTGTCTTTACATAATGCAATCATAGCACTTGGTGGGTTCATTTGTTTAAGATCACTGAGATTTATTTCATCATTTTTTTTGCTACCCATTCGAGTGAAAGGTTATCCATTTGAATGCTTAATCATTGTGCTGAGACATTGCTTCTATGAATCCCTTCATTTGATCTCAGTTATGGAGGAAGCATGCTAATGGTTGGAAGCCAATCAACTTTAAAAAGCCCCAAGAGCTCATAGAATATCAATCCGGCAATTTTAGCCTCTGTATTGAAACATGAAGTTATATCTGAGGTCTTTGCCAGCATTGTGCTTAAACGCATGGTGGGAGTGCTAAGCCTATTTTTGTTTTGCCATTTAGAATTGTACATGGTTTTTATCTACACCATATAAAGCCAAACATACCTCCATGATCGAAGTTGTGACGCTCACTCTGACGCTGATGTCTTGCTTCATTGAGTTTTTGATGCATTTCTTGGAGCATTGAGCCTTCTAGATATTGGACAGTTTTTTCCCGATAATGATCCAAAGTGGAAGAGGCAACATAATGTTTCTGCATTATGCATAAATTGCAATAAGGTTTAGTTTTATTTAAAAAAAAAAAATAATATAAAAATAAAAAAATAAAAAATAAAAGAATAAAAATAAAAATTCTAAATTGCAAAATCTCTCACTGCTTTTACTTTTTTTGTCTTTATTGGATTGTCACAATATCAATCCTTGTTCCTCACTTCTTTGGGTAGGTAACATTCTCTGTTGTGACGCTGATTAAGGTTTAATTCTTAATAATATGTATTTGAAAAAAAAAATTATTGCATCAATAAAATAAGTAGTGTATTGTTCATTTTCCTTGAGGAGGTACTGATTGATTTAAATGTCAAGACTGATTATTTTCATAGGCGTGTATACTTAACTTTCTTTTCAGGATTTTTAGCTTCAAAAACTGCGCAATTATGTTGCTAAACATCAATTCTGCAGCTGAGAAACTTCATTGTTTCACCCAAATTTCAAATTAGCCTAACTTTCTCTTCCAATATTGGATTTCGACGATTCAAGCATCGTTGGAAAAATTTCTACAAGATCTACATAATGAGAAAACTATAATCAAAGTTTGAAACATTAAAGACTAAAGAAATTACTGAAAAGACACAACAGGTAACTTGAGGCACTAAATTCGAAACAGGTATAAATTCTTTTGGTTTTCCTTCGCGAACTTGTTTTATTAGTACCAATTCTCAGTTTTTGTGTAAATTGCATAACCAGAGAGATTGATCACCTCTCTCTTTTAATAATCTTACATTCCATTACAGAAGAAGTACTAGTTTTATTTTGCAGGTTCCAAGAGGAAGGACATATGACTACAAGCAAATAGTGTCTCTCTCAGAGACTAAATTTATTTTACAAGAAGATGATCAACAACAAAGAAAAAAGCATCAATGCATGAGCACATGCTAATGCAAATCAGATCCAACACTTGAAAGTCTTTCAGATGCCAGTATCTCCATTGCATCCATGCTTCCTCAGTCAATAAAACATTTACCTCATTTCCCTTTACATTCGCTATTGCATTTTTATTTAGTCATTCAATAAAATTCTTGTCTCATTTTCCCTCACTGCTCATTTTTTTCCCTAGTCATTATATTTTCCTGCCTACTTTCACTAACCTAGCAATAAAACCATTCATCTCCTCTACAAATTTGATTCATTTCATTTCCATTTTCATTCTGTCAAATAAACCTTGATCCACTGCAAAATTTCTCATCCATAGTCCTTCAAAATTTATTCTTTCATGCTTGCGTTAGTTGATGGAGGATTCCTCAGGGTCTCTCTTCTAACAAGTCTTGGCCTATCGACATCAGCACATTATCTAGGTCCAAGATTAAAGTCCTTAATAGTACCTTGAGGCTTCTATGCATTAATGATAAGTTCTTTCGCTGACAATCATGGGAATACATCAATGTCCCTTGATCGTCAGATCTTGCAAGTAGCTCGACATCAGCCCATCTATTCGCACTTCGCAAGATGTACTTAGGTACCTTGGCACTCATTGACATTAATGGTGAGTTTGCCTCGCATTGGTTAACGACATTTATCAATGTTTGGTAATCCAATGACTTCTCTTCATGCTCAAAATCAACACATTTATTCGCATAACTAGAATTGTACCATAGGATTTTGTAACAATTTAAGACTACAACATTTCAGCAGTTTGCAACAGGAATCAATTTGTATCAGCAGCAATAAAGATCCCAATCTTGTCATCAGCACAAAGAGAACAAAGAGAAGAAAGAAGAAGATCAAATTCATTTGTTTACATAGTTCATGATCCAACAACATCAATAGCCACACTCTTCAGTATACACAACCCATCCAAATTTAAGGTAAGTGAAGGTATGTGGTTTTCTAATTTTTAGTCATGTAATTCATTAGAATGCTAAAATTGTAACTTTGGAAAAATTTCTCACTCCCTTTTTCACAGTGTCATATCTTTAGTTGGGGGGAAGGGACATCATTTCATATCCATATGTCATACAATATCACACATTTTCATTTCAATCCAACCCGCATATACTTCTCAACCAACTATTGTTGCAACATGATCCAAAAGATTATATGCCTTTCAAATGATCAATTCATTGATGAAGTATTTGATTCTAAATGTTTTCATGAACTTTGATGCAACAACGAAAATAAAGCATTGTTACACAAGAACCATTGCTTAAAAAAAAAAAAAAAAAATGGTTGTCACACAAGAACCAACCATTAAAAAAATGTTGCAATCAAATGTATTATACTTTTCTAAAAAGAAAATATCAAGAAGCAAAGTTTGGAACGAATCTATATGAGTCAAAACTCATAAAAGATCAACTCATGGAAAAATGAATTTAAAGCGAACAAAGTTCCTTCTCAAGTTAAAATACTCTGAAACACTTGGAATACAAAGATATCCATGATGATACAAATATTATATTATAAAATATATGAGATATATAGATAGATGATAAAATGTTACAATGAGGCCCTACTTATATACCTACGCAGGTGACCTTTCATGACTAGGCATGTCTCTTAGACATGCCCTTTCACTAACTTAATGACTACCTACATAATCCTTAATTGACTATTTAATAATTATATTTGTTATATTCGTTATGAATTATATTCATAGCATTGCCTCTTCCTGCAAAATCTTTGTCCTCAAAGCTTATAGTTGACACTTTTCTTTAGTTCAATCACGCACCATTTTCTTCATTTGCTTTCTTCATTTTCTTTCGTCACAACTTAATATATTAAATTTTATTTATTTATTTGTTATGAATTAGCCCTTCTTTCATAACTTTGTCCTCAAACTTTTATGGATAATAATTTCTTCATTTTGTATTTGTTAAAATACTATAATTTTCATGAAATCTTCCTTCTTTCCTTTCCAAATTGGATTTAATTTCCTTTTCATCAATGATTGATTTCATTTTGTCTATTGAATTGAGTTTTTAGGGTTTTTAAGGTAACCCTTCCTAGCTTTCTCTTCTTTTTTTTAATGAGGTTATTATTCCTTCAATTTTTTTTTTTAATAATTTAATTAATTAAATAATTTTAATTAATTAAATTAATATATATATATATATATATATATATTCTTTTAACAATTGATTTATTTTTAACTCTTCTTTTTGTTGAAATGTTACAACCCTAGTGAAATGTGGCTATTCACATATATTCACCTATAAAATATATGTCCACTTATGTGCATTTCTCCATGTAAAATTAAACTTACCATTCACAAGATATTTTTTATTCCTTTTCTTCTTATTTTACCTTGCAAATACGATGGGCAATTACCATGGGCTTCCAAAACAACAAACTTGTAAACCACTGAAAGAATAATCAAAATAACCTTACCTACTCTTCTTTATTTCTTTTTCCTTTTTAATTTTAATTTGTCTTGGTATATATATATATATATATATATATATATATATATATATATATATCTTTTTTTCTTTTCTTTTCTTTTTTCTTTTGGAATTATTTTCTTTTAAATATTTCTTTTCCTTTTAATTTATTTCCTGCTTTATGTTAACTTATTTCTTTCTTTCTTTCTTCTCTTTTCTTTTTCCTATATGTTTGTTTAATTTTAATGGCCAAAGGCCTATGAGTAACTTAGCAATGGAGAAACTCCAAAGTTGTAGCGAAATGCTTCAATCACGGCAATAATGTTGATGATTTTTATGGTCAAAGAACTGGATCAGAGAGCATGGCTCTATGCAGCGTGAGCAGCCAGAAGATCAAACTCCTCTGATACCAAATGAAGTGAACAAAGTTCCTTCTCAAGTTAAAATACTCCAGAACACTTGGAATACAAAGATATCCATGAGGATAAAAATATTATATTATAAAATTATAGATTTTAAATTTATGTGGTGTGAGTTTTGAGATGTTGAATTCGGAATCTCCACAGTGAGCATTTTTACATCAAAATGATAAAATGTTACAATGAGACCCTGCTTATATACCTACGCAGGTGACCTTTCATGACTGGGCATGTCTCTTAGACGTGACCTTTCATGACTAGGCATGTCTCTTAATGACTACCTACATAATCCTTAATTGACTATTTAATAATTATATTCGTTATATTCGTTATGAATTATATTCATAACAGAATCATTGCAATTGTTGCATAAGGACATGCAACAACTTCAGTTGGGGGGTATGTTGAGTCTCAAAAGTGTTTTCCATATTCATACATATTTTCATTATGTCATAACCATTCAGCTCTCATTTCATAACTATTTAACCTAAAACCCTACATCAAGTAACCATTTTCATAAATATATGAGTTAGGATCCTTGTCTTCCAAAGTTATCTATTTTATTTATTTAAAGTGAATTTATTATTAGAAACTAGAAAATTAACATAGTTTCATATATCTATATATGTGTTATGAGTTTTGTGACATGTGTAGGTCAAAAGGAAGCTTATAAAAGACCTTTATGTGGCCTCCCAAAACCAAATTCGAATTTAAGTGGAGAAGATCATGGGATCATGACGATATGTGTCTCATTTCCTTTTTGTATTGAAACTCTAAGAAGATATGTGTCACATTTCTTATTTGTATTGAAATTCTAAAAAGACATGTGTCTTATCATTTATTATTTTGATTGTAACTCTAGAGATAGAGGGAGAGATTCATGGACTCTCATTAATGAGATAACTTCTCATATTTTGTATAAATAGGAGAAGCTTTCTCCTATCAAGGGAGGTGAAAAAATAGGAGAAGAAGAGAAGGGATTATAGAGTGTTTTGTAATAAGGCTTGAGATGGAATGGGATGTAGATTTGCGACTTTATCAATAAAGAAGTTCTTTGATTCTGTTTTGATCACATCTTCAAGGAGCTAAGGAGTTCACTGAATTGGTAGCAGAGGGCCCCTGCTGTTAAGGAGGTTTCATGCATTTTCTAGATAAGTTCATTCTAGTTTCTATTTAGCATTTCTCTATGTTTTCTTTACTGCTTTCATAAATTTCAATTATTGTATCCAACTGAGTAAATTTTGTTAATGAATGGATAGTGACTCATAGGTGCAGTAGTTGATTAGGTTTCATTTCTCGTCTTTAATGGTTAAACAGCTACTGTGCTCAACCAATTAAATACCATCTAAATCTTAAATTGAAATGGTTAGTGACTTATAGATACAATAATTGTCTAGGAGATCCTCATACACTACATTTAATCCTTTTCTAAAGCTCTTCCAATAAATCTCAATTATATGAATTGGATTCAGTTGTAAGGTTTGAGTTATTAATTGTCTTAGTATTTCATTTCATGTTATAGGAGATCCTCATTACACTACAATTAATCTTTTTCAAAAGCTCTTCCAATAAATATTAATTGAATGAATTGGATTCAGTTGTAATTTTTGAGTTATTAGTTGTTTCAGCATTTTATTTCATGTCATAGGAGATCCTCATTACACTACAATTAATCTTTTTCAAAAGCTATTCCAATAAATCTTAATTGAATGAATTGGATTCAGTTGTAATGTTTGAGCTATTAGTTGTTTCAGCATTTTATTTCATGTCATAGGAGATCCTCATTACACTACAATTAATCTTTTTCAAAAGCTCTTCCAATAAAACTTAATTGAATGAATTGGATTCAGTTGTAATGTTTGAATTATTAGTTGTTTTCATTTCTTGAATCTTCAATTAAGCTGCAATATCCATGGAATAGGATTTTTAATTATCATCATTTCTTAATTAGAAAATAGACAAATAAAACTTTACTTTAATTCATTTGACAACATTTTCTTTTTCCTTCCTTTATAATTAGATTTAATCTCATCTTTCTAGTTTATAATAGAACACTAAGAATCAAAACATAAAACCCCAAAAACAACAATAAAACATCAAAACAACGAAGTAAGAAGTAGGTTTCTTAAGCACATATAGTGCACCACACTTCATTAGTTCACTAGCCCTGGTTGATCATTTATGTTAGCAATTTAGGACATTAAATTGACTAAACAAGTTTTGTTGCCGAACAGCCAACAAATACTCTTCGAAATCAAGGCTGCTAGGAATCATAGGGACAGTCGAAGTCATACTAGAAGAAGACATGGCCTCTAGAGAGTGAGCATCTGGAGAAGGAGCATATTGTTGGTGAATGTCCAACTTGTGCTCATCAAAAGTATAGGTAGAAACCATAGGGGTAGTCGTAGCTGCACTAGCAGGTGCAACCTTCGGAGCGCGAACTTGTGATATGCTCGGAACACAATTAACAGGCCACGTGGGATTGAGAAAGATAGACCCGGGAGTGTGAAAAGATTTTGACGACAGAGACGTAACAATCAGCGTAGACAAAGATATACAGACGGTAGGTTGGGCTAGGACAGATGTAACAGTTACCGATGAACTCAGTGTTGAAGGTGACAGTCCCAACGAAGGGAGGACCAAACACCTTGGGGGAGTTGATGTACTGGATTATGCTATGGACTCAATACCAGAAATAATCTAACTCAAAGTCCAATAACAAGGTGGAAGTGACACCGATTTAGGAGAAGATTGAAAATAAACATGAGGGAGATCTTATGGGAAAAGTTGTATTCCCCTGTAGAAACAGGCATTCCTTCACTGCCAACAAGACTCAAATAATCCATATCCAACGAAGCCGTAAGATCATCGAAAATAAGATGAAGACTAGGGGGTATAGCAGTAGCTATAAATGGTGATCCCGAAGTAATAGGAGGAAATTCTTCCTCATCCCCAAAACTAGACCAAGCACTCGGAGGAGGCCAATTGAAATCAACTGACTCTTTAGGGAGAGATCAGGTAGCAAGAGGAAAGACAGTTGGGAGAATAGGCTGCGAAAACTTGGCAGACCTAGTGGATTGAGGGGTTGCGTAATAAACATCAAGAAAAGGACTACCACTAGGTAGCAGTGAAGAAGACGACGAAACTAGTGGTTCTGCCACTGTGACAGTATTTCAACACAGGAAGGAAAACGAGATAGCCAAACAAAGGCTTCAAGGTAAAATTCTAAGGAAAAACAAAAACAAGCCAAGTAACAAAATTTTAATGAGCATTTGATCGTGGGTAATTAATTTTATAGCATTGAAACCAGACTTTGATGTTTCATGTTTTAAGAGTCGAGAAATAGACAAAATATGACTCTAGTCACTTTCAATTTTAAACGAGCATGAAAGGACAAGTGCTCGATGATCTCTTCTCTTTTTAAGGAGTCACAAAAAAATCGAAATGATGACTCAAGTAATTTAAGTAAGAGGGTGTACCAAGTTTCCGTGAACTGCCATATACACCTTGGTGGTCAAATGAAAGAGAAATGACCAAGGACTTAACATACATGC
This sequence comes from Pinus albicaulis, assembly GCA_034641835.2. NCBI lineage: Eukaryota > Viridiplantae > Streptophyta > Pinopsida > Pinales > Pinaceae > Pinus > Pinus albicaulis. The sequence continues at coordinate 776,943,869 of CM076582.1, forward strand.
AGGTAGTCTCCTTGAATGTTGGGTTCGGTGTATCATGGTTACAGGGCAGCAGACTCAACTTCCTATGGATAAAATATTTGAACCTAATAGGGTCTCCCTTTATATACTTGACGATATGGGGAGCACAAGTCCATACTAGCGTTGTCTAAAGCCAAATGGTGAACGACAACTACTAGGTTTAAAGACACCGGAACACGTCTCTAGCCTAGACCATTAAAAATATTTTTGTTAGGTTCCAATGCTTCCTTAGGTTAATTCAATTGATTTTATAATTGATCTTCAATTAATTTTTTTATTTCAAGTCCCTACTGAATTGTGTTCTCAGATTTCCTAAATGCAAGCTATATGCAAAAGAACACCATTTTCCATTCAATGAATGCTAATTAAGAGAAGGATAAAGATCTTTCAAACAATAGAAAACAATGAAACCACATGAAGAAGTACGCTAATGCATCTGATACAATCAAGAAGAGAAATGAAAACTCTTTCCTAGATGCAAGTGCTAGTTATGCGAACGAATTTTTCATTTCTGATGCAAACGAAAGGATGCAATTTTTTTATTTTTCAATGAAATGAAGCACACAATGCACTAATTACATTAAAAAACAAAGTGAACACTATTTATGAGTATTGTGAATGTAGAGAGCTAAACTGAATGATTCAATCAAAGCAATACAAACACAAGAAAGCGCTCAGACCAATGACACACTCTTTCAAACAAAGTGAAAACCTTCTAAACAACGCAAAACGAGCAATGTTATCTATGCTAAAAAACAAAGAGATGGAGAGTCAAACAAACACAAAATTAATCGCTCAACAAACCAAAACTCAAAGAATCAAGAAAGACTCAGGAAACTGATCAAGGAATTGAATTGACAATAACCAAAAGACTCGACCTTCAACCAGAAGGCTTAGTGAGCTAAAGACACTTAGGACCCTAGGGCTACGAACTGCACTGATAGGAAAATATAAAAACATCTGAGAAGAGAAAGTCTAAAGCAATTAAAAAAACTCAAAAAAGACCAATTGCAAACCAAAAACAAGCCAGAGTCAAGCAAAACTGACCAAAAACTCAATAGGGAGGTCAAACCAAACCCTACAGGGTTCGGTGCGACTGTAAGACGGTAATCCGTGCCAAACAAGGGTTGACACTACTGCAACAAAAGCAACAAGCACCAATTGGTGTGACTGTTCAAACAAAAAAGCACACCAAGCTGGATGCCTATGGGAAAATGGGAAAACTAGTTAGAAGAGATCAATCTTGACACTCTGGAGCTGAACAAGAGGATCCTAAATAGTTAAGAAAGTCAGAAAAGACAGACAAACAAGAAAACGACCGAAGTTGACTTGAAAAGTGTGAAATGACAAACTCACATTGATCCCTAGTGCAGTCACTAATTTTTTATGCAGATAAATCCTATCTGCGGATAGAGACGATCCCTCTAGCCCTAGAGTGGGTCTAGTAAGAAAGGGAAAAGCTAGAGTGAAAGTTCCTAATTAATGAATGAAAAAGATGAGGTATATCAACCTACCTAGAGTCCAATGCTGTTTTCGTGGCTGTTGTGGTGGTGGCCTCTTGATTCCTCTCTCGGCGGGTCATGATCCTTCCACAAAAATGCTTCGATACTTGCACAAAGTTCAGCAAACAGGAGAATCATACAAAACAATGATCTCATCCATAATTACTAACCAGTCAAGGAAGGTTAAGCATATTGTATTCAATAAACACATTAACGCAAGATGGGAACCAGACAATAGTCATGTATATGTATTAATAGAAGAAAGAGTTACAATTGAAGCATTGAAATCGTAGCCTCCTTCAGTGGGGTTCATTCGAAGTGCGTCTCAATGAATCATCAGGGAATTTGAATGAGATGAAGACACAAGCCTAAGCTCTCTCAATAAGGGTCTCTTTCGTTCTATCTCTTCCAAAAAAGTGCATAGGAATATCTCCAGCGTTTCAGCTATAATATGTTTAGTTTAGATAGCTCATCAATGGAAGATGGCTATATTTATAGAGGGAGAGGAGGAGGTTGGGATCCCTACAATAGTGGAAGGGAGGCCTTATCCCTTCGGAGGTTTCCCCAAAAGGTGGAAACAAGAGGCCAAAGGATGGAGGCCGTGGTTATTTAGTTGAACCACTCTAGATGACTCGCCCACAAAGTTTGTTATGATGGAAAATTCACCTCTATTTTTAAAAAACATTCCATAAATAGATTGGCATGGGTAACTCACTGGGACAGAGCACCAATTGGTGTGGGGCCCAGTGTTAATTTCCTCATCGGCATGAGGGCATAATGGTCTACTAGCACCAAGGAAAAAACAAGTGTTTTTGATGGTCTGTTTAGGAAATTGTCAACAGAAGGAATGTTGTCCTCATGGAAAGGGATGCAATGATGGTATTTTCAAGGCATGAAACTCTATTTAGTTCATATAAATGAGCCTCCAATGTGCGGGATGGGGATTGCAGTGACAGTGACAAAATTTTGTGTAACAAGGTTGTATATGTGAGTGGACTGATTAGTCCCTGCTTTCACTGCACACATCATCCTCCTGCTTATATTCATAAACCTCCTGAAAAGGATGGGCATGTATGTTTCCAATCACTGGATGTTGGCCCTCCTTCTCATCTTCTCCCACCTCTTACAAGATCTCACAGCCTAAGTTGTCTTCATTAGATGTAATCAACCCATGTACACCCAACATCTCATTGGTGTCAAAAGTCTTGATCACAAAGAAATGATCTATCATAGTGTGTGTCCCCAAGACTGGATTCAATGTTGGAACACACTTCCTACATTGTTTTTTCTCATTTCCTATCAATATAGACACATGCTGCTCATGCTCTTTATATGTAAGATCCTTTAGAACTCCTTGCAAAGATACAAAATCTCCTCTAGTTGAAGAAATTGATTCATCTCCATCTACAAATATAAGTAGATCTCCTCCTACTGTCACAGTATTGGAGGATCTTTCCAACTCTTCCTCTTCCTTCTCCTCATCAAAGGAGAATACCTCATCATTAAGAGATCCTTTGTCTTGACCTCCTCTTGAAGGAGGAATCCTCAAGTCTGCTTCTTGAGAAGAAAGTTCTTGATGAAGTGGGGATTTTTCCCTAGGAAAAGCATGTTGAAAATCTTTAACCCCCTCAACAATTTTCTGAAATGGAGTTGGTTTCATGGACCCTTCCAACTCATGCAAAGGTTTTTATTTCTTGGGATTGGTTTGTTCTAACAAGGAAATTTCAGATTGTTTCAAATCAAATATTTTCACTAACCTCCTAGTGAGCTTTGCATAAGTAGATATATTTGCATTATTCAATGAGTAAGATTCAAATAACCACTAGGCATAAGCCTTACCTTCAAGATGCAACGTTGCTACTCCAATGGCTTCCTCTTCTGAAAATTGATGCAACTGGAAATATGTGTCTAGCTCCTTTACCCAAGCCATGGTTGTGCTCTTGGGTGACCCATCAAAAGTAGGTAGAAAGAATCTATCCAAAGTGTGTTGCATGCACCCTCTTCTTCTATTGTATTTACTGGGTCTTCTATCCTCCTTGATTTGACAAAACCCTTAGAAGCTTAGATGCTCCCTGAATCTTCTAGACTGAGATTCATATTCTTGAAGATAATCACCAAGAGTCTCCTCCTTTGGTGTTTCTCCTTCTTCTTATTCTCTTGCCAAGAATGTAGGCATGGTACCACATTGTAGATCTGATTGTGTGGCTGAATGCTCACACCCATAATATGAAAAACTGGAGCTTTCTCCATGTGCAAATCTTCTTGAGGGACCTTCATGCCTTTCCCTCATTCCCTTGATTTCTCTTTTAAGCTCATGCATATTTTGGAGAAGAAGTTCTAAAAACCTCTTTCCCTCCATTTATCCAAATAATGGAGACTCGCCTTTGTCTCTTCTATGAGTCTTCTATTTTCTGTGAGAAGATTCTTCTTCTTCTGATAACATAGATGCAATTTCTTCATAGGTTGAGCCAAGATTATGCTCTGATACCACTGTAATATTCCCAAATGGGAAATGTAGTAATATAGTGCATGAATATCAAAATAGCAGCAAGTATCAACACATTACATGTGATCCAAATGATAGATCCATGGTATTATGTATAACATCAATAAATAAGTACAAGATCTTGGGGATCAAGCCCCTCAAGATAGGCAAAAGAAGCACCCAAAACATGTAATACACTGCTACACAAAATACTAAAGCAAGCACAGTGTAGTTGTAGTGAATAATACTACAGCTAGGACATATGAATAAATGTATCTAAAAATATCATGCTCATACAAGGCCAAAAATGGATATCTATGCTCCCATACACTTTTCCTAGATAACCCAGGAAGGGTTTCTGGAAATACACCAATTATGAATGGTGGATCTAAAGCCCTAGGGTTGAAGATTCATTGCAAATGAAACAAATATAAGGAGGTGGTTGAATCTGATGTAGATCTGAAAGAACTCCTCCAATAGAACCCTATTAATGAAGGGTTGATCCCTTCAATGGAAAGAAAAAACTCCAAATGGAGCGTTGAACTTGCCCCTGCAAAAACTCACCAAAATAATGCAGATATGGACTGGAACTGCACTGTATAGGATAAAATCAACTTGGCCTAATGCTAAGATGTCAAATAATCCCAAGGGGCTCCTTTATTATCTTCCCAATGGAAGGAAACCTTCCTCCACTACAAAACTAGCTCACAAAACACCCAACAAGATCTTCCACTGCTGCACCCTGCAACTCAGCACATCTCTCAACAGAAACTATGTTGTACTACAAGATTGAAGCTTGGTCTAAAACCTGAATGTGGAAATGTTGTGCAAAGATCTTCCAAGAGGCCTCTCAAGGATAGAGGTGGGTTCCCGAAAAAGAACACCCGGTTCTAAACAACACTTCAATCTTAGCTAAATAGATGAATAAAGCTTATATATCTAAACAGACCATATAATCAACAGCATAACATATCATAACATGAATAATATGGCTTCCATCCTCTTCCTTATATATTAAATGAGCTTCCAAACCCTAAGCCCCATCCATTAATGACACTACTTCCATGCAATGTGTCTCCATCTAAAATTGTGTTGACCCTCATTGAATGCCACTCCTCCATGACAGCGTTGTTGATTTGGTCAAGGTTGACCCAATCCACATGCTTTAGCCCCTTTTCACACCTAAGGGTGTTTTATTAAGCTGAAAAGATAATCCACTTTCACATGAGAAGTGGTTTTATTCCTAATAAAGAGATTTATGGGTCTCCGTACCCACTTATTAATGAAACAAGAAAGAAAAATTATATTTTAATATTCCAATTATGTAATATTCCCAATGAGCAGCAGCTAATTAGAAATATTAATTTTGACTAATTTTTCCTTGATAAAGTTAAAATATAAATAAAGTGGGTGAAAAGGTGAATATGACTCACTTAGGATAAAACACACTCCCTAAAGTCACTTATGAGATATAACGTTGTGGTCAAGGTGGGCCAAGGGGACCAAGTGACAACGTAGAGGGGTGACACACTTATACAGCGTGGGCCCAGCCAGCGCAGTTGAGTTGGCAGCATGGGACAAAGAGAGGCAACGTAAGCATGGTGGGGCCAAGGAGAGAGGGAGGCTCACCCAAGATAAAAAGAGGAGAGGCTACCTCATTTCTCTCATGATGGATGACTATGCATTTTGGAGATTGTCTCTAGACATTGAGCATGCTTGTTGTTTAGCTAGTCTACACGTACTGTTTAGTACACCGGGTGTCTCCGTGCGGAGATCCCACCCTTAGCCCTGGGAGACTTCGAGTGCTTTCTCGAGTGAGGTATTATACCATCATTTTTGCAAGAGTATTTATGGTTTCCTTTGTTGTGGAGCAGAGCATCTAGGGACTGTGCAACCTTGAGAGGGAGGACGCATTTAATTTTGGGAGAGCTCCGGATTGGTGCCATCTTGGAGGATTAAGGCTGGAGAAGTGAGCAAGGGGCCAGGCCTTGCCTATTGGAGATATTTGAGAGATATCAGATCTTCAGTGATTGAGGAGCATTCCTTGGAGGGACAACACAGTCTTGCAGAGGGAGGACGCAATTCTAGTTCAAGGGGGAAGTTTCAGATTGAGGTGATTTGGGTGGATTCAGACCAGAGGATTAGGGAAGGTATCAGCCTTTACCTATTGGAGATATTTTGCAGAGGGAGAGGCCATATTTTGCAGTGTTGCCTTCAGGGTCAGCGTTTTCCCTTGAGGGATAGCGTAGAGCCTCAAAGGGGGTATTTTTCGGGGTCAGCCATTCTTGAAAAGCTCTCTAGGCTTTTCTAGGTATTGGAAGAGGAGGCCATTCCTAGAGTTTCAGCATTTTCCAAGTTGGGGAGCAACCCCAAAGACTCATTTCATTCCAGAAGTTGTAGCAGCACAGCAACATTTTCAGCATCTTGGAGATTACGTAGTTGATAGAGGGAGCATCCATTCCACACATTGTCTTGAGAGTATTTCTACACTTGCCTTGTGAAATTCAAGGTGCCATCATTCTGATCACCTTTGTACTTATTTTTTATATCTCAGTATTAATAAAAAGGCTTAGAATTCTCCATTTTTTGTATTTTGTCTCATGGTTTGTCTCTAGTTGCTGTGTACCTTGTTTGTGTGCTTTATATTACTGTTTATTTCCATTTGGGATATTACAGTGGTATCAGAGCCTCATTCTTGGCTTAGCCGTGGGGATATTTTTCTATGAACAAAGAGGGTAGGCAGAATCTTACCCACCAAACGTAGTAGAGGTGGAAAATATGGGGGTCTCACAACAGTATGACTAGCATTTACCAGCCTTCAATAGGCCAACCAGGATCACGATGCCTACATTCTTACCTCCAGTGCCGAGTGAGAAAGGGAGGCGGAATGATCATATACCCTTTAGAGATTATTTCCGCGAATGGAAGTCCATGGGTGAAAACTTCAGAGTGGCTTTGCCCTTCAGAGATTATTGTCAGCTCAGGCAGGATGAAGGAGGAAGGAACAGTGGGGGGTCTAGCACACAGAGTTTAGAGTTACAACGTACCAATGGGAGGACACCTTTTCCCACGTATGATGGATCCACTGATCTCACGGTTCAGGATGGGGTGGAAAATCTAGATACCTCTTTCCAGCTTGAACGAATAATAGAGGGGGAAGCCATCAAAATGACTACCTCGCACTTGGAGGATGAGGGCACACAGGATCATGGGGAGCATGTGGATACACCCAGTATGACGCAGGGGTCACCTGTGTTGGAGACTTATTTGACCATATCGGTTGACATCTTAGTAGAGAGAGTAGAGCTTACCCTAGTAGTGCCATCCATTGAGGTGATGACCGGGGTAGTGTTTGAGTCTTCGGGGGGTAGTAGCGAGCGACAGATGGGTGAGGTTCCAGGAGATGTATCCACCTTTGATGAGGCACTAGTAGATACAGAGGTATTGGACGATGTTCACACACAACGGTGTCATCAGCTTCGAGTTGACCTTCGAGTTTTGAAAGGGAAGACCACATCAGTACGAGAGGCTATTTTGTTACAGAACGAGGAGTTAGAGGGCATGAGAGTGGTTTGTCCTGAGTCAGCGGCCAAGTTGGCCCACATTGGGGAACGGCTGGATTCCCTATTGGTACAGCTAGAGGACACATTGGAGTGTCAGAGCATCTCCCTTTAGGCATGCATAGACGGGGCTAGCAGCATTTTTGGGTCATCTCTTTCCATTGGAGAGAGAGAGGCGGAGCCACCTAGCCAAATCTCATACGTTGACTTGGTTAGCGGGATGAGACGATCGGAGTTTCATAGGGTGCAACATCCACATGTTGAGGTTGGATGGCAAGAGATTTTGAGTTGGTACTCGATGGAGTGGGTTATGGAGATAGTGGTGGACCCGGGTGTAGTTCAGCAGGAGTTTCCAGGTGTTGGGAATACAAGAATCCCAGATAGGCATTGGGATCTAGGTGGGACTACTTGTCGTTTCCCAGGCAGGTCGGTTGACTATGTCTTGGAGGGTACATTTTGCCTAGCAGTTGAGCATGCACATTCGCTAGGGGAGTTTTGGTCAGCTCCAGTGGCCAACCAGTTTATGGGTAGACTCTCTAAGTTGTCTTGGTATGACACTTGTACGTGGGGTCACAAGGTGATCAACATACCTTGGCAGGAGCTGGTCAGAGGAGGTGGCATTGGCAGGCCACCAGATGGTGCCTTGTATGGGGCCAAGTATTCTTCACCTTTATGTGGGGCATAGAGGTCACAGCGGAGCCGAGCAGTGGTGGTATCACTACTAACACATAGGGAGATTCACTTCTCGGACCCCTTGGGGAGGATTTGGAGTGATGATCCATTCGACGGCGGGTATAGCGATGAAACGGTGGAGATGATGATATCGATTGGGGGTGGTCCGACATGTAGAGAAACAACTCTAGGTCATCACATCCAAGGATATGTGGGAGCCTCTAGCATTGAGTAGTGGACTATCGGTGGACAGGGACTTGCATGGTGGTGTACCGTAGTGTGTGGGACTGCATTGTGGAGTAGGAGTGTCCTACATCACATTGAGAACATGCGAGGAGTGACCGATGCCTTGACACAGATAGGGTACGAGATGGTATAGGGTGGTACGGCAGTAGCAAGGGGTATCTAGCAGTGTACAGGGGTATGCCTCAGTGTGCAGTGGCATGTCGAGGAGTACATGGATGATCGGTGGTATGCGAGGGCGTACAATGCTTCACAGTAGGGTCTTAGAGTATTTCCCCCAGGGAGACTCATGGACAGGGACACCAGGCTCACCTTTGGGGGTAGTTCACCCAGTATTGATGGGGAGACAGATGAGCGATACTTGATGGTATCTGTGGGGACTCACGCACCCGACCCTCTTCTACATCACTCACGGGCATAGTTGATTTTGTTGTTTTCCTTTGGCACTTTGGGCATGAGCAGCGGGGTACTTGAGGCTCACCCAAGATATTTGGATGACACTCAGCACACTAGGGGAGAGACTTCTCAGCAGTGGCACTAGGTCGGTATGCTAGTTGACAGCCACAAGTCAGGGGATGAGATGATCCTCTGCAGGGGTGGCACATTAGTCATCGCTGAGCCTACGCTTGGGGAGTGGGTCATGAGGGAGACACGTGTCACTCTTTTCCCAGGGTATGTCGATACCATGCATGAGCAGAGGATACTGGGTACAATAGTGGTAGCATCCCAGTATGTGTCTGGGCTCCAGACAATGTATCGACGCATTATCAAGAGGGTGGATGGCAGATCTAGTGGAGATGGTTGGCAGGGACAAGAGGGATCCACATACCTTGAGTCAATTGTGAGTATCAGATATCTATCTATTGATTGCATTCAGGGGGTGGCTATTTGTCACATATGGCTTCCAGCGGTCATCAGTACTACACAGTGGCCGACACAAGGCAGGTTAGCATGCATCATATTTTCCCATGATATATGGACCCTCTATATTAGTCACGAGCAGGATCGAGAGATGAGGCACAGAGGGATTCCCACAGTTGTCAATGGTGCAGCAGGTCCGAATATGGGATGTAGAGATTCAGTTGATTGATAGCCCATTCTGTCTCATGATGGTCAGAGTCAGGACAGAGAGTGATCTAGTTCACTATTGGGTTGGCACATGGGGGTACACGGAGGCCTTCATCGGATGGTAGGGCAGACTTTCTCTATTGCTGCATAGATTCATAGTTGCATTCAGAGGGGTAGGTATTGGCATCATGGCGATGCCTGGGCCATATGAGCTTTTCTATCATAGATATCCTGCCACTAGGTCTTAGGAGAGGAGGATATAGTATGCACATGACTGGGAGCATCTCATGATCAGAGTAGCGTAGCATCAGCATGGTGGCACCTTTACGAGATTAGCAGGGGACTTGAGCATTCCAGCACTGCACAGCTTGATAACCTCTAGGGGTGAGGTGTATACTGCATGGGGAGATCATGTATATCTTCCATCAGGCTTTAGCGATTCATTGATGAAGTGGTGCACTTCATTAGCATGGCAGGATGGTGAGTGGAGCAAGTGGAGCCTCATGTTGGACAAGATGGCTTGGGATCTCGGCATTGAGATATCCCTCCATATCAGGGTGATACAAAGGATGGGGAAGATCCAGTGGAGCATCTGGGACCCAGGCACATTTTACAGTGATGGTGGGGAGCATCAGCTCGAGATGAGGCTTGTTCAGGCATTGCTTGAGGACAAGCAATTTTTGGCGAGGAGGACTACAATATTCCCAATTAGCAGCAGCTAATTGGAAATATTAATTTTTACTAATTTTTCCTTTATAAAGTTAAAATATAAATAAAGTGGGTGAAAAGGAGAATATGACTCACTTAGGATAAAACACACTCCCTAAAGTCACTTATTAGATATAACGTTGTGGTCAAGGTGGGCCAAGGGGACCAAGTGACAACATAGAGGGGTGACACACTTAGACAGCGTGGGCCCAACCAGCAGTTGAGTTGGCAGTGTGGGCCAAAGAGAGGCAATATAAGCATGGTGGGGAAAAGGAGAGAGGGAGGCTCACCCAAGATAAAAAGAGGAGAGGCTACCTCATTTCTCTCATGATGGATGATTATTCATTTTGGAGATTGTCTCTAGACATTGAGCACGCTTGTTGTTTAGCTAGTCTGCACGTACTGTTTAGTACACCAGGTGTCTCCGTGCGGGGATCCCACCCTTAGCCCTGGGAGACTTCCAGTGCTTTCTCGGGTGAGGTATTCTACCATCATTTTTGCAGGAGGATTTGTGGTTTCCTTCGTTGTGGAGCAGAGCATCTAGGGACTGCGCAGCCTTGAGAGGGAGGATGCAGTTCATTTTGGGAGAGCTCCGGATTGGTGTCATCTTGGAGGATTTGGGCCAGAGAAGTGAGCAAGGGGCCATCCCTTGCCTATTGGAGATATTTGAGAGAGATCAGAGCTTCATTCATTGAGGAGCATTCCTTGGAGGGACAGCGCAGTCTTGCAGAGGGAGGACGCAGTTCTAGTTGGGGAGAGTTCCGGATTGAGGTGATTTGGGTGGATTCAGACCGGAGGATTAGGGAAGGGATCAACCTTTACCTATTGGAGATATTTTGCAGAGAGAGAGGCCATATTTTGCAATGTTACCTTCAGGGTCAACGTTTTCCCTTGAGGGATAGCATAGAGCCTCAAAGGGGGTATTTTCCAGGGTCAGCCATTCTTGAAAAGCTCTCTAGGATTTTCTGGGTATTGGGAGAGGAGGTCATTCCCAGAGTTTCAACATTTTCCGAGTTGGGGAGCAACCCCAAAGACTCATTTCATTCCAATAGTTGCAGCAACACGACAACATTTTCCAGCAGCTTGGAGATTACGCCGTTGATAGAGGGAGCAGCCATTCCACACATTGTCCTGAGATTATTTCTACACTTGCCTTGCGCAAGTCGAGGTGCCATCATTCTGATCACCTTTGTACTTATTTCTTATATCTCAGTATTAATAAAATGGCTCAGTGTTCTCCATTTTTTGTATTTTGTCTCATGGTTTGTCTCTAGTTGTTGTGTACCTTATTTGTATGCTTTATATTACTATTTATTTCCATTTGGGATATTACAGTCGAAGGCCCAACCACTACACCAAAATCCTGAACTGTTAGTGAGGGCGGCATCCCAAGGTGTTAAGAATGGGGTCTTAAGGCCCACCGGAGCATCTGAGGGTGGCAGCTAAACAACCCCTCATTACGTAGACCTTGAACACGTGGCAAGGCCCACCCTAAACAGGGCTGCCCTAAACAGGGATATTACAGCCCACCACGCTCCACGAGTCTCGACCTCGAGACCTCTTCTCTGATACCATGAAGGCCCAACCACTACACCAAAATCTCGAACTGTTAGTGAGGGCGGCATCCTAGGGTGTTAAGGGTGGGGTCTTAAGGCCCACCGGAGCATCTGAGGGCGGCGGCTAAACAACCCCTCATTACGCAGACCCCGGACACGTGGTAGGGCCCACCCTAAACAGGGATATTAAAAATTATTTGTATGCTAATTTAGGAATATTACACAGTTTTATTCCAGCCATACCTCATGGTGGTGGCCAATTTAACTTGCCACCTTTCTGCCCTCCAAACTCTAATTCTACAAATTAATTATTTCTGGCCATTATGAAAGCGTAGCAAGGGGTGAGAGCTTATACCTGAGTTTACATGTTCCTTCTAAGGTGGTTGCAGGAGCTAGAGGTTTGAGACAAGCCTTTCTAGATGCTGCATTTTTCACCATATCCCTGTTCTCTGAGTGAGTAGCTTGCTGAAGGATCAGCTTCCTGAATGAGTTACTAATCTTTGTATATTGTTTCTCTCTATTTTGGATGCTGAGTGGGGTGCTTGAGATTCCATGGGTGGCATTCTCGTTCTCCTATAGTCTGTTATGCAACTGCCCTTGTTTTTCTTCTTGGCAGTCCATGAACAACTTTATTTTTTAAGGAACCTACTGATGTTTGTAGCAATCTGTTTGTGTGCTACTTCTCTTGCTATATTGTTCTCAGGAATGGAGGAGTGTGGTGTATGGAGGTGATGGAGGAATTTATGAAGATGAATGGAGTGAATGATGGGATGGACAGCGAAGATAGAAGAATGGAAAAGAAGATGAATGCTTCCCTATTTTTTCCAGAAACCATTAACAACCTGCAAAACATCAAACACAGAAAAACATAGTGATGCAGATACATTTTTTTTTGGTTTTCTTTTTTTTTGAAAGAAAGTGGGATGCCTCCATGGAGGTTTTCAACCCACAAACTTGCCTTGGGCGCCTCATAGAGGTTTTCACCCATGGATATTTTTTCTCTCTTTTTTTTTGAGCAAGTGAGCTACCTCCATCGAGGTTTTCAACCCACAAGCTTTTTTTTTCTTTTTTTTTCTTTTTTCCTTTTGAGCAAGTGAGCTCCCTCCATCGAGGTTTTCAACCCACAAGCTTATTCTTTTTTCTTCTTTTTTCTTTCAGGAGGTGTGGAAAACTATGGATTTTCCCATCCCATACACCTCTCTACTTGTTGAATTAATGAATTCTACCCTTGACAAAGGCTTCTTGTAAATTTTAAGTCTATGACCATTTACAAGCAAGGGAATCCCTTCCTCATCTATGGTCCTAATTTGAACTGCGCCATTATCAAAGAATTTCTCCAATGTGTAAGACCCCAACCACCTTGTCATCAGCTTGCCTTTGAAGTCTTTAAACCTTGAATCATACAATAGTTCCCAATCTGTTACACCATTTTTTTGGTCATCTAACCTATTATCATTAGATGAACCCAAGTACACCATGTAAGACTAATTTTACCCTAAGTAAAATTGCTTTCACCATGTGAAATAACATTTGTTTGTATTTCCCGGTCATATTTAACCCAAAACAAGGAAATTAATTAAATAAATCATTATTTATTTGATTATTTCCTAGGAATAAGTTATTTAAATCATTATTTAAATAATATTTCTAGTTAAATTTAACTAAATCATTTTTAAACAATTAAATAAATCATTATTTATTTAATTATATTCCCACCATCTCCCTAAAATAATAAATAAATCATTTATTTATTTATTTATTATAAATAAAGGAATTGACCCAAGTCAAAAGACCTTTTCCCTCCAACAAATATAATAAAATATTTCTAAAGGGTGGTTCTAGAATTTGATTAATAATATTTTATTCATGCACCAAGTTCTAGATAACCCTAATATTTTGTTATAAATAGAAGGGTTTTCCCCATTCATTAGTCACCTCCATTGCATTAGATCACTCTGGATGTATACTAGGTCACATTCTCCATTTTTTCCTTGTGAGCTCCCATTGAGTTCTATGTTTGTCTGGGTTTTCTACAACAACAAGAGAGAGGAATTTTAGATCTGAAATGCTGAGGACTTTCAAGAACCCATCCCATTGAGGAGAACCGGAAAACACCTTTATTTTTTTCCTCTTAGGTGCCCCCTTTTTAATATAATATAAAAATTCTTTCAAATACATTGTTCTTGTCTTGTCTATTGGATGCATGGAGCCACATTTTACTTTATCTTCTTAATGTCTTTTATGCTTAGATCTGGATTTGTGTAGCATTATTTGGATCACCTAATTACAGATTTAAAGATATCTGGCAGCCACAATCGATGTTAAGGCTATTTTTTATGCATAGCTAAAGTGATATTTTACGACGAAAGATTCATACTAACACAATCTCTTTCTTGGAAGGTCTTTTCTTTGATGTTCTTGTCATGCCATACCTTCCTATGCAGCTGAAATACCTCTGTGTGAAGAAGTGCTTGCATTCTGAACTCATCCAATCCATTTAGTTGCAGCAACCTCTCTTTTTGGGCATTTTTTAGATCTAGATTTAATTCAACTTCCATTCTTAAAGTATTGAATTCAAACTCAACTAAAAGTAGAGTTTTCTTACCATAGACTAGTTCATAAGGAGTGAATCCTATGGTTGTCTTCCAAGTGGTGTTGTAGGCCCAAGTAGCTTCTACCAATCTATCTACCCAATATTTTCTGCTACTACTCACAACCTTGGTGAGGATGCTCTCTAAAGCTCTGTTAGTTACTTCTACTAACCATTCTCTTGAGGGTGATAGTCAGTAAAAGTTCTATGCGTAATCTTGTGCTTCCTCAAAATATTCTCAATGAGGTGAGAGGTGAAATGTGATCCCTGATCAGTGACTATTTCTCTGGGATATCTAAATTTTTACAACACATTCTCCCTCATAAATTCTACTACTTTTTCTTCAGTTTCTACCTTCACTGATTTTGCTTCAGCCCACTTTGTCAGGTAATCAGTGCAGACTATGATATAATTCTTTTGTCTGGATGGTGGATCGATGGGTCCAACAAATTCCATGCCCCACTTATCAAATGGCTCAAGAGCTACCTGAGGGAGTAAAGGCATTTCATCCCTTCATGTGGGTTTCCCCATCCTTGGCATTGGTCATACCTATTGTTGTATCTTCTATAATCTTGGTGAAGGGTAGGCCAATAGTAACCTGCCTACAAAACTTTGTAAGAATTTCTCTTTGCAGCAAAGTGGACTCCACATGGGTTGTCATGACATTCAGAGAGGATATCAAAAACGTATTCCTCCCTCACAAATATTCTTAGGATTTGATCAGGGCCTATCTTGAAGACGTTCCCCCCAATCCATGTGAAAGGGGCACTTTTTCTGATGATTTTGCTCCTCTCCTTGAATGAAATATTAGGAGGGAGTCTTACAGCAACCATGTACTTGGCTATATCAGCAAACCATGGTGAGAGTGATGATATGGAAAATAGGTGTTCATCTGGTAGCTGGTCATCCACAATTCCTTCTTCACCTACAGGGAGAACTAACCTAGACAAAAAATATGCAACAACATTTTCCTTCCCAGGTTTATCAACAATAGTCAAATCAAATTTCTACAAAAGTAACAACTATATAATTATTCTAGCATTAACATCTACTCTGTTCACTAAATACTTGATGGTTGCATGGTCAGTGTGAACAAAGGTCTGATATCCAGTGACATAATGCCTTAATTTGTTCAATGCATGGACAATGGCCAACATCTCCTTCTCAGTAACAATGTAATTCAGCTTGGCTTTAAACAAATTCTTGCTGATGAAATAAATGGCATAAGGGATTTTGTCCTCTAATTTTCCTAATGCTACCCCGACATCTTTGTCGGACGCATCAGTGTGGATGTGGAAAGGAAGAGTCCAATTTGGACCTCAGAGGATGGGGGTAGTAGTCAACTACTTCTAAATGAGCTCAAAAGCCTCTTGACAAGGATCAAACCAAATAAACTCAGAATCTTTGGCCAATAACCCAAAAAATGGTGAAGCCATCTTGCTGAAATATTTGATGAACCTTCTATAGTAACGAGCTAAGCCTAAGAAACTACTGACATATTTCTTCTTTTGAGGATAAAGTACCCTTTTGATGATAGTGATTTTGTTTGAGTCTGCCTGTATTCCTGCTTGGGATATGGAGTGTCCTAATACGACCCCTACTTCCTTCAAGAATTCACACTTTCTTGGGATCAAGGAGAGATGCATCACAATGCACCTTCTTAGTACTTTACCCAAATTGGAGAGAGCTTCCTGGAAGTCATCCCCATATGGTGTGAAATCATCCATGTAAATTTTGACAAAGTCATGGACTAACTCATAAAAGATGCTCAGGATAGCACTCTAGAAGGTGCCTGGGCCATTGCATAAACCAAAGGGTAGGACTCTATAAGAAAAGGTACCACAAGGGTAGGTGAAAGTAGTCTTATCCTGGTCTTCAGGGCTGATTTGAATCTAGTTGTACCCACTGAACCCATCTAAGAAGGAAAATAACTTCTTCCCTGCAAGGCCATCTAGGACTTCGTGTATAAAGGGCAAAGGGAAATGGTCTTTCTTGGTGGCTTTGTTAAGTTCTCGATAATAATAAAAAAAATTGATACTTCCATTCTTCTTTGGGACTAGGACAAGAGGATATACCAACTCACTATTGGATATAGGATATATGAACCACACATCCAATAGTTTTTGCATCTCTTCTTTGACTATGTCCTTTAGAGCTGGGTTCATTCTTCTTTGGGGTTGTCTCATAGGATTTCATCCTTCCTTGATGTAAATGTGATGTCTACATACTGAAGGATGAACCCCTTTCATGTCCTTGTAATCCCAAGAAAATGCTTCAATATTTTCTTTCAAAAGCTGGCATAGTTACTTCTCTTCTTCATTTGAGAGGTTTGGGTTGATTTTCAAAGATCTGGATGGGAAAACTCGATGGCCTTTGTGGTTTCAGAGGTTGTCTCAACTAATTGCACTTCCATCCAAGGTTGGCTTTCATGGTCAGTGTGAACAAAGGTCTGATATCCAGTGACATAATGGTTGAATTTGTTCAATGCATGCATAATGGCCAACATCTCCTTCTCAGTAATAGTGTAATTCAGCTCGGCTTTGGACAAATTCTTGTTGATGAAATAAATGGCATAAGGGATTTTGTCCTCTAATTGTCCTAATGTTGCCCCTACAAATTTTTCGGATGCATCAATATGGATGTGGAAAGGCAGAGTCCAATTTGGACCTCAGATGATGGGGGCAGTAGTCAACTGCTTCTTAATGAGCTCAAAAGTATAATATTCCTAAAGTAGCATGTAGCTAATGGGAATATTATTTTTTCTCTTAACCTCTAGTTAGATGAATAAATGGGTAAGGAGGCCCATAAGTTGCTCAAGTAGGCATAAAATCCCTCTTAATGTGAAAAGGGATCATGTTAATAACTATATCAAACATCCTCATGTGTGAACAAGGTCTAATATATGTGGACTAAGTCAACTTTGACTAATTCAACAACATTAATATGGGAGGAGTGGATCATCAATAAAGACAACTCAATGTGAATGAGGATCAATTTAGCTAGTCAGAATAAAGACACCTTAAGTGTGAAAGGAGACAATGCATGGAGACTATGTCAAGGTTGACCAAATCAAACAACGTTGTAAATAGAAGAGTGGAACTCATGCAGACAACGTAATTTTGGAGGAGGAGTCTTTGCATGGAAGTAACCTCATAATTAGGTGGGACCCATGGTGAGGAAGCTCATCAAGTATATAATGGAGGGAATGACAACCATAAGGGGCATGAATGAACAATATGATTTTATGATTGGGTATGTTTATACTTATTTCATGCTTCAGTTTTTTAGCTAAGTTTGTTGCATTGTTTAGTGCAAGGGTTTTCTCATGCGGGAATTCCCCACTCTTCCTTGGAGATCTTGTTTAAAAAATATGAGAGTAGATTTATAGAATTCATTTCCACTATGCAGCACTTGGACACGCAATCACCTACAGCCATAGTGTAGTCTCTTGGAGGATCTGCATTATTTACATGGTGTTGCAGTGGGAGGGTTTAAACCCTTGTTTTATGAGCTAGTTTCCCTGAGAGAGGATCAACATTTTTCCCAGAAAGCTAGTAGGAGGAGATACATCCATTTATTTATATGATTAGCCCTAATTATGCAGTGCTTCAGCCACACAATGTGATTCAGCCATATATCTGTAGCATATGATTCTTGTACTTCATGTTTATCAAGAAACCCTTGCCGGGTCATCTTGAATTTCTGTAACAGAGACTAGATCTCTGCTTTTGAAATTCATTGATTAATATATAAGAAAATCTATTTTTTCTCTTAATTCATGAGTATAAACCCCAAATAAACTATGCTATCATTTTCTGCAGTAATTTTGTGTTGCAGTAGTCTTGGGGTTGCAGTGTTTTTGGGTCGTTTTGAGCATGGGAGGCTTGTCTAACTAGGCTATAATTTTTATTTTTTTTTCATTTTATATTTGGTTTTTATAATGTTTGATCTAAAGGATCAATGGGCTGTTATTGATTGTTATAACATAGATTTCTAAAAAATGAATTTTCTAAATATGTATTGCTGATTTTCCCAATTGGGAATATTACAATGGTATCAGAGCATAATCTTGGCTCAGCCTGTTTGCTTCAACCATTATGGAGGCTTCTCATAGGAAGGAGAGGATTTTCAAAAGGGATCAAGGAAAACCCTTATTTTCTGGAGGGAAGAAGTTCTCAAAACTTCTTCTTCAAACTATGCATGACATCAACAAAGACATCAAAGAAATGAGGAGGGAAAAACATGGAGATCCCTCAACAAGATTTTTTCATGAGGAAAGCTATAATTCATCATATTATGGGTGTCAGCATTCAGCTACACCATCAGATTTACAACACTCTACCAGCCATATGTTCATGAAAAATGAAATGGAGAAAGGAGATGTGCCAAAGAAGGAGACTCTTGGTGATTATTTACAAGAGTATGAATCTCAATCTAAGAGGTTCAAATATCACTTGAACTTACAAGGGTTTTGCAAGATCAAGGAGGAAAGGAGCAAAAAGGGCAAGTAGCATG
The DNA here is from genome assembly GCA_034641835.2 of Pinus albicaulis. Lineage (NCBI taxonomy): Eukaryota > Viridiplantae > Streptophyta > Pinopsida > Pinales > Pinaceae > Pinus > Pinus albicaulis. The sequence goes on from CM076582.1 coordinate 776,962,786, forward strand.
GTGTGGGTAGATTCTTTATATCTAATTTTTATGGCTCACCTAAATGTCCAGCTAGGGTTTGGGTGGAGGAGCTAGACACCTATGTGCAGCAACATCAAGTTTCAGAAGATGAAGCCATTAAAGTAGCGGCACTGCATTTTGAAGGAAAGGATTATGCTTGGTGATTGTTTGAGTCATTTTCATTAAATAATGCAAATACATCTACTTATGAAAATTTCATTAGAAGAGTGTTTGAAAGGTTTGATGAAAATTTTTATGAAACACCTTTTGTGGAGCTAATCAAACCAAAACAAACAAAACCTTTGCATGGGTTGGAAGGATCTACAAACCCAACTCCATTTCAAAAAACCAATGAGGAGGATGAAAAATTATATGATACTTTTCCAAGGGCAAGATCCCCATTTCATAAAGAGATTCCTCTTTCAAGGGAAGACTAATATCGAAGGCTTCTCATTGTTGATGAGGTATTCTCACATATTGATGAGGAGAAAGCGAAGGATGGAGGTAACAACGTTGTCATATCAAGAGCACATCCAGTACCTCATGAAGAGGAATATGGAAAATTTTCTCCAAAGAGAGAAACTCTTGCACTCTTGCAAGGAGTTCCAAATAATCTCACACATAGAGATCATGGTACAGTCCATTTGCAATATGTGCCATCATTGATAAATGGTGAGATCTTGAAGATAGAAGGAGATGAAGGGGAGGAAAAGCATCATATGATGAGGATCACACACATTTCTCTATTTTATAATATTAATGCACCAAAGAGGCTGGAGGATTTATGCAATGAGGGCAAGGAAAAATTAGTCCACACACATATACATCCTACTCTATGCCTTGATGTCTCTTTGAATGGAGGCATTCCACCAAGGAGACCCCCTCACTGGAAGATTCATAAAGTGTTCTCTCAACTTATTGCATCAATGAAATATTTGGCTAAGGAAGGAGCCTTGGGAGAAGCTACCACAGTGCTGAGAACCTTTCATGGGTTCCAAGGAGAGATGAGCAATTTTCTGATATGGACATTGCTATCCTCCACTCAGCTAATTGCGTTGGAAAAGAAGGATTCAGAAATATATGATGGCATGAGAATGGTGTCAAATGGCCACTCCATAGCCTTAGAGAAGAAAATGATACTTCTACATATAATGAAGATTTCTGAATATAACAAGAGGGTATTACCACTCTTGTATGGATGGGCCAGACTATGGAGGTTTTGGAAAAGAGACACCTTCCAAGAGGAGGTTGATTTCCATAGACTTCAATCTTGTCTTGAGCAAGATCAGCTGTAAGAGAGGCAGAAAAAGTGGAGTGACATTACTCCAACATGTGACTTTGGCATTGAGCATGCCAAAGAGGAGAGGCATCATATGGCAGGTACTTTATTGCAAATTTCTACAACGTTGTCATTGTTGGGAAGCCTAGACCCATATTGGGAGTCCCAACTTTTGGTGGAATATTCCAAGAACCTATTCACATGTAAGATTCTTGATGGGCAAGTGATGGATAGGAGCTATAAAGTGGTTGATGGATTAATTTACTTTCATGATCAGATCTATTTTACTAGAGACTCCATGCTCAAGGAAAAACTACTATATGTAGCCTATGAGATCTTGCTTTCTAATCCCACTAGTTTCATTAGAGCATATCGTACTATCTTAGAGGGATTCATGTGGGAAAAATTCAAAGAGGAGATGCACTATCACAAGGGGAAGTGCATAGATTATTTGCAGGCTGAGGAGGAACATAACTCTTAGGAAGAGTTATCATTACCACCTCCTTATTCATTGGGTGTGAGAGGAAGCTCATCCATGAGCTACCTCACTGATTTGAACCAAGTATATGGTAAGGCTTGTATTTCTGAATATCATGATATATTTACTATATACTTGTATTTTCTTACCACGCATGTGCAGGGCATTGTCCAATAGGAGACACACTTTCTTATTTGCTTCATGGGCTACTTGGGGCCATGAGCAATGATGATGTTAACCATTCCCTAGAAGATTTTTGGGAAATGATGTATTCTTCATGGTTTGATTCATTAACACCAACCATTATACACCTTCTCAAAGCATACAAGAAGAATGGGGCAGCAAACAAGTGGTGGAAATAACACTTGTTATATCATACTCTATGTCAGTTAGGAGAAAAATTGCTTTGGTTGCACATGAGGGACCATTGTCCTTCTCCTTTACTACATATTGCAGCTACCATGACTTTAATTATGATTCCATATGCTGAAGATGTTCTTATCTTTGTGTGAAACATGATTGGAAGGGAGACACATTGGTTGGATGTGTCCTTGGGGAAAGAAATTTCCCACACCTTTTGCACTACATGCTTCAAGGGGAGCATGGGAGATGATATGGCCACTATATTAGATCACTTGTTTCTTTATGAGGTAGGCCATATGATTGTTTGGAGTACTTGGGACATGCCTCTCATGAGCATTTGGGAGGAGCTTTTCTATGAATTACCAAGCTGGGAGGTGATTCATTTCATTTGGATGATAGCATGGAGATGGGAGTCTTTTGTTGGGAATGAAGCCCCATATGATTGTCATCACTTCTACCTTGAGGAGGCCATTAAACAGAAAGAAGGTTTCTATATAGACCTTCCATTCTTTCATGATGAGAGCCATTTGGTTTATCCACCAAAGGAAAACTTACACATTTGGGAGGAACCATTGGGAGACAGAATTGTTGCAGAATATTTGGAGCAATGGTGGAGACTATTGGATGTGGAGGCCACAAGAGGAGAAGGGGAGATTTTGTAGCACCCTTGCAGTTTCTGGAGGACAAGAAACATTTGGGAGCGGAAGACTGTAATATTCCTAAATTAGCATGTAGCTAATGGGAATATTAATTTTTCTTTTAACCTCTAGTTAGATGAATAAATGGGTAAGGAGATCCATAAGTTGCTTAAGTAGGCATAAAATCCTTCTTAATGTGAAAAGGGATCATGTTAATAACTAGATCAAACATCCTCATGTGTGAACAAGGTCTAATATATGTGGACTAAGTCAAGTTTGACCAAGTCAACAACATTAATATGGGAGGAGTGGATCATCAATAAAGACAACTCAATGTGAATGAGAGGATCAGTTTAGCTAGTCAGAATAAAGACACCTTGGATGTGAAAGGAGACAATGCATGGAGACTATGTCAAGGTTGACCAAATCAAATAGCGTTGTAAATAGAAGAGTGGAACTCATGGAGACAGTGTAATTTTGGAGGAGGAGCCTTTGCATGGAAGTAACCTCATATTTGGGCGGGACCCATGGTGAGGAAGCTCATCAAGTATATAATGGAAGGAATGGAAGCCATAAGGGGCATGAATGAAGAATATGATTTTATTATTGGGTATGTTTGGACTTGTTGCATGCTTCGGTTGTTTAGCTAAGTTTGATGCACTGTTTAGTGCAAGGGTTTTCTCATGTGGGAATTCCCCACTCTTCTTTGGAGATATTGTTTAAGAAATCTGAGAGGAGCTTTCTGGACTTCATTTCCACTATCTGGCACATGGCCAAGTAGTCATATATAGCCACAACGTAGTCTCTTAGAGGATCTGCATTATTTTACATGGTGTTGTAGTGGGGGGGATTAAACCCTTGTTTTATGAGCTAGTTTCCCTAAGAGAGGATCAGCCTTTTTCCTAGAAAGCTAGTAGGAGGAGCTACAGCCATTTATTTTATGATCAGCCCTATTTATGCAATGCTTCAGCCATACAGTGTGATTCAGCCGTAGATCTACAACATATGCTTCTTGTACTTCATTTCTATCAAGAAACCCTTGCCAGGTCATCTTGAATTTATGTAAAATAGACTAGATCTCTGTTTTTGAGATTCATTGATTAATATATAAGTAGATCTATTTTTTCTCTTAATTCCCGAGTATAAACCCTCAATAAATTGTGCTGTCACTTTCTGCAGTAATTCTATGTTGCAGTAGTCTTGGGGTTGCAGTGTTTTTGGGTTGTTTTGAGCATGGGAGGCATGTTTACCTAGGACATAATGATTTGTTTTTTATTTCCTTTTATATTTTGTTGTTATAATGTCTGATCTAAAGGATACATGGGCTGTTATTGATTTTTATAACGCAGAATTTTGAAAAATGTGTTTTCTATGCATGTATTGTTGATTTTCCCAATTGGGAATATTACAAAAAGCCTCTTAAAAAGGACCAGACCAAATAAACTCAGAATCTTTGCCTAGTAACCCAAATAATGGTTAATCCATCTTGCTAAAATCTTTGATGAACCTTCTATTGTAACAAGCTAAGCCTAATAAACTCCTGACATCTTTCTGCTTTTGAGGACCAGGTACCCTTTTGATAGTGATTTTATTCGGGTCTACTTGTATTCCTACTTGGGACATGGAGTGTCCTAATATGACCCCTGCTTCCTTTAGGAATTCACACTTTTCTGGGCTCAAGGAGAGATGCATCTCAATGAACCTTCTTAGTAATTTATCCAAATTGGAGAGAGCTTCTTGGAAGTCATCCCCATATGGTGTGAAATCATCCATGTAAATTTCAATAGAGCCATGGAATAAATCAGAAAATATGCTCAGGACAGCCCTCTGGAAGGTGGTTGGGGCATTGCATAACCCAAAGTGTAGGACTCTATAAGCAAAGGTACCCCAAGGGCAGGTGAAAGTAGTCTTATACTGGTCTTCAGGGTTGATCACTACAAGAAAAAATGACATTGGTGACGAGCGAAAAATGTCACCATAAGCTCATTAGTGACAGTCAAAAGAGTCTTTGTCACCTGTAATATTCCTAAATTAGCTTGCAACTAATAGGAATATTAATTTTGCCTTGTTTATTTTTGCATTTCATGATTGATGAATAAATTTTAAAGGAGGACATGTAAAACTCCTAAAACCAAGAATAAATCAATTCCTATGTGAACAGAGACATATTTGGGCTATGTATATAAACTTATGCAGGTGTGAATGGGTTTAAATCACAAGAATGGGTCATCTTTGACCAAGTCAATAGCACAGTCTAGATGCATTGAACCTCCTTGAGGGACAACGTAGTTTTAGAAGGAGATTCTAAATGTGAAAAGTGCTAAACCAATGAAGTGGTTTAGGTTTTTTCCAAGACTCCAAGCTTATAAAAGGAGGAGGAGATCAACAAGAAAGGGTTGTTGAAGATTATCATTTCTGAAAGTATTGTCTACTCAGACATCCCTTGTTGGGTCTTCGTGTTCAGGAATCCCACCTCCTTCCTTAAGCAGCTCTTGGAGGAGACTTGTGCTATCTTTTCCACATCAAGCTTTTAGGCCAATCTCACCTTACACCTACAGTGTTGCTCCTGCTAAGATTTGAGATGTCCTTGTGAGTTGCAGCATTGGAAGACACTAGATCTGCTCAGATCTAGACTATACTAGTGGCTCTTCTTAGTGAGTGTGTATTTTAACCTCTTAGAAGAGTTCATTAGCTGATTGTACTTCGGATATACATCTTCGCATCAGGCCAAATCATTCTCAGAAGCTACAGCACTGTTTCTCTCCCTGGACGGCGTTATTTGTAGATCTACAACTACAAGGTGTTTTGTCTACATTTTGGAAGAGAGATCTCCGGTGTTGGGATTCTTCCTCTCACTGTGGTGATCCATGGATTGGCCATCCAACCCATGTTAGTTTCATATCTGATATTTTGTACCATTTTATTATTCAGAAATTTCTGAATCATTCTACAAATCTGCAATCTTAGATCTCAGATCTACTTTCTGTGCTTCATGTTTTGCACAAAACCCCAAGGGGAATTAATAGATCAGCATTTATTGTACATAGATTTGTATTAGATCTAAATTTTTATTTAAAGATATGCTCTAGATCTGAATATTAATAAAATTTTGCTTCAGCCACCAAAAATAACGCTGTCATGGTTATCCAGTCTTTTCTCATGGTTGTAGCACCTCATTTCTGAGGGTTTTTCCTGTATTGTCTCATTCTTTCTCTTGTACAATGTATGGGCTATAATATACATCTGATTTTCTGTTTTACATCTGATTTATGAACCTCCATATCAGCATCCTAATGTGCTTCAGTGGATCTACGTTATTTCTGAAGCAGTCCTTTGCATAGAGCTGCAACCCCTCTCTTTGGGTGATTTTCAGCTAGACTAGTTTGTGGGAGATCTGTTTAACCCACCTAGTCTAATTTTTTTTTGCTCTCCTTTTGGATTTAGATCTTAGATGAGCTGATCTAAGGGATCCAGGAGCTGCAAACTCAATTCTATGCACAATATTCTTAGAAGTGTGTTATTTCAGCAAGCTTGTTGAGCTGTTCTAGATTTGGAATATTACATCACCAAAAATTGAACGTCACCAAAGGTGGCATCACCGAAAGTATAGGTATTCTGGTGACATTCAAGTTCTGTCACCAATAATGATTTATAATGGCAGATAGTGACCATCACCATTTTATATGATAAATGGTGATGGACAATAGCCTTCATCACCAAAAAATTGAATGTCACCAAAGGTGGCGTTGCCGAAAGTATGTGTTGTGGTGACATTCAAGGTCCATCACGAATATTTATTATAATGACAGATAGTGACCGTCACCATTTCATATGAACAAAAATGATTTTTTGTGATGGACCCTTCATGGTCATCACTATTGATGCATATATATGGTGATGGTCATTGACCCTCACCATTTCATCTTTGGTGAGGGTCAAAAAATGTCACCATAATCTCATTGGTGAGGGTCAAAAAATTGCACCATAAGCTCATTGGTGATGTTCAAAAGAGATTAGTCACCATTCCATATGAATATCAGGGCACGATGGAATCGAACCACCAACCTCCTTCTTGTAAAGTAGGTGCTCTTCCATTGAGCTAGCACCCTTTAAAGAACTAGACTTTATAAAATTAAACCTTGAAACTTTATAAATTCTAAATTATACAACTTTTGAGAAATTATAAAACTTTGTAAAGTCTTGGCAAATCTTTTATTAGACAAGCAAAATAACATTGAAGTTGCAAGTGTCTACCTAATGGTTATGGAATTTATGAAAATTGGGTGGAGGTGTAAATGAAGTGTTGGGAAGTACAAAACATACAAGTAGAATACATTTATTCCATTCTATAGAAGTCTTAGAACAAGTTTGTGATTGTAATCTATATAAACTAAGTTAACTATTCTGTGTAAAATATGCATATGCTCCAATGAATCAATCAAGACTGCTAAATGTATATTTGTGCTATGAATATTTGTATCTTGCACCAATATGGAATAGGTAGTGTTAGCCAACTGCAAAGTAATGTACATGTCAAAGACAAAATCAATAAGAGGAGGTTATTTATATGACTTTTGGGGCACAATTTCTACATTTAAATTTATGTAGATGTTCTATGCTTGATGAAATTTTACTTTTATAACAACAATCACATAAATAGTTAAGTAAAAATGTTGATAGAACATACCAGTGGATCTATAGAAGACAAACCAGAAACAAGAGAATGTGTTGGTGCGTTACGGCGGTCAGCAGGATGCTTCAACCAGCAAAGTCTTCTTGGTCATCCAACCCATAATGTGTCACAACAATCCTCAAATCAGTCACCCAGTCAACTCAAAGTCAACCCCAGAAAATTCAACGCAATCCCAAAAAAGTCAATGCAAGGCAGCAACAATAAAGTCAACGCATATCAAACTTCGGTCAACCTTTTGACCTCGATTTTTGTGCCAATGAGTAAGGCCTTCAAAAATCGAACTCTCCACAAAATTTCAGCCAATTCGGACCATGCATTGACCAAAGTCAACGCTGGTCAAACTTTCCCAAAAATCCTAACTACAGAAAATTTGCTGCAGTAAATTTCATCCTTTTTGCTGCAGTAGATTTCGTCCTCCTTCTCATGTGGGAGATGAAACTGCTTCTCAGATGCTCGTATATAATCAGAGGAGAAGATGTGTGATGTTGAGTGAGTGAAATGCTCTCCAACGTTGACTGTATTTATATCCATAATTGAGGTGTGTGACACATCTGCTGGGGGTGTAAAACCTTAAGGCTGACCTGCACTTAAATTTATTATAAATAATAAATTCAAAAAAAATGTTCTTCTCATCAGATTAAAATCAATTTTATATCAATTTTACACCTCTTTGAAAGAGGAATCCAATACAAATATTGGAATCTTCATCTGAGCATCACAAGATGGATTTTGGACCTAGTTATCCAAATTTAACACTCCCTCTCAACTAGGGAGAACTCCATCCACCAGTGCAATCAAACATCGTGCGTCATCTCGCCGTAACTTGCTTTGCTGGCCTCTTTATTTCAGAACAGAAGTGGGTCAGTCACAAAGACATCATCCCCCGGCTGACAAATTCAGCCCAGAGGTTCGAAACCTCTATCGGACTCACAAAGAGTCTCCAACCAACCCGAAGTTGGTTCATCTGACCCGAAGTCAGGCGGAGGTCCGAGACCTCACTAGACTTGATCCCAGATCAAGTGGTTGGACCATGCCATCCTAGATAGAGAGTACGACAATCTCTGATGCGTCCATCAGTCTTTGCTACTGGTCTCTAGCTTTTCCCATCTCATTGGCCAAATGAGAGGTACTTCCCATGAGCCCTGAACTCAATGGGTAGGATGCATATGGGGCATAGATAATGAGAGGTGAACCAACTCAATAATCACAACGGTGGGGTCCAAGCACACCAACAAGGTTTGGCAAGCCTAGCCTTGTGGTTGCTCATAGCTCCGAGAAGCTGTCCCCAAAGCCCCCCAGAGCTCCTCGAGCTCATCGTCCAACAGGACCCACATCATAGGGTCGTTCCATGATACCAAGTCTCTCACGGAAGGTTAGGAACTTGACCTTCCCCAGGGGCTTAGTGAGAATATCCGCGACCTGCTCATCAATTCCTATATGATCGAGCCTTACGGCGCCTCGCTGTACCATATCCCGGATAAAGTGGTACCTGATATCAATATGCTTGGATCGGTCATGGAACACAGGATTCTCAGTCATACGAATCCCACTCTGATTATCATAGAGTATCACAGTGGTATCTAGCACATGTCCAAACATCTCACTAAATATCTTTCACAATATTGCTTCACAATAGGCCATACTAGCTGCCGTGTATTAGGCCTCTGCGGTGCTCAAACCCTTGACCGCTTCACCTTATCCATGAAATGGAAGCGAACCAAGATGACGACATCTGATGTGCTCTTCACGATCCACCACCTTGCCGGTATCAACATCAGGTATATCGAGTGTCAGCTCTAACGGTTATCAAATCCATGGTTATGTGCCCCAAAGGTATCTCGGAAGATTCGGCACCAACCCGATGAAAGTGATGAGGTTCACCATCTGTTGACTCAAAGTGTTCAGCGCAAAACATATGTCCTAATATCTGGGCCAATTGTTCAACATGAACATCAGAGATTTCCTGAGTTAGCAAATCCTCAATGATTTTATCAGACCAGTATTGTCCTCAACTTCTTGAAGTTGAGTTCCATTGGTGTTGACACGGTCTTGCAGTCCACCATACCAAATCTTTCCCGAAGTTTCACAATGTATTTTCCTTGAGAAAGGAAAATCTCTCCAGGTCTCTGCCAGACCTCCAGGCCTAGGAAGTAGTGCATCAGTCCTAGGTCCTTCATCTCGAACTTAGCAGCGAGCTCCCTCTTACATTGATGAATGAGAGGGTCAGCACCTGTCAGGAAGAGGTCGTCCACATACAGCACTAGAATGAGAGGCTTCTCCTACACAACCTTGAAGTAAAGGTTCGGATCAGCATTACTTCAAGTGAAGCCCAGCTTCATCAAGTAACTATCCATCCTCTCGTACCAAGCTCTGGGTGCTTGCTTTAACCCATAGAGGGCTTTCTTCAACCTGCAGACATGAGTGTCTCGATCCTGAACTTCAAAGCCCAGAGGTTGTTCCACATACACCTCTTCCTTTATTGCACCATGCAGAAAAGCGGTCTTGACATCCATCTGATGAAGACTCCATCCTTGCGTAGCAGCAAGGGCTATGATTGATCGAATGGTGGTATATCGTGCCACAGGTGCAAATATGTCATCATAATCTATTCCTTCCTTTTGAGAGAAGCCACGGGCAACAAATCTTGCCTTGAACTTTTCAGCACTTCCATCAGATCCATGTTTGATCTTGTAGAGCCATTTCACGGTGACAACTGATTTGTCCTTCGGTCTTGGAACCACATCCCAGACATCATTCTTCATTATGAACTCATATTCTTCGTGCATAGCATCCTTCCAGACTTGATGCTTTACGGCTTCTTCAAAAGATCCAGGTTCAGATTGTACAATAGTACTCATGGCAGCCAGATACCCTTGGTATCTACACGGCTTCTTGCTTTCTCGGAATGTCCCCCTCGAGGCAGCATGTCCCTCGGCATCTTCGAGAGTGTCCCTGAGCCATGATGGTCTCTTTCTTAGTGAAGGAGATGGATCGATTGGGTCCATTGGTCCTTCAACATCAGGCATTGTCTCATCCTGCGGTTCTTCTTGATTTCCAGGCCTTGCTTCATGATTTTCCTCAGATCTTGGAAGATCTACTACTTTCTTCAAGGAAGCATCTTCGTCAAAAGTGACATCATGGCATATCTCTACTTCCCTTTGACCGGGTACATAGACTCTATAGGCCTTAGAAGTTTCGTTGTAGCCCAAAAACATTCCTTTCTTCCCAGAAGCATCCAGCTTACTTCTTTTTTCTTTTGGCACATGAAAATAAACAGGACATCCAAAAATTCTAAAATGTGAGACATCATATTTTTTTACCAGTGAAAACATCTTCGGGAGTTTTGGAGTCCAGGGTGGAATGAGGGCATCGGTTTTGAATGTATACAACAGTATTTACAGCTTCTCCCCACAGAAACTTCGGTAGACCCTGGTCACATAACATGGCACGGGCAGCTTCCACAATGGTCCTGTTCTTTCATTTAGCAATGCCATTCTACTCAAGAGTATAGGCAGTAGTAGTCTCCCTCTTAATGCCAGCTTCTCTGCAAAAGTCCTTGAACTCATTTGACTCATATTCAGTGCCATTGTCGGTCCTCAAAATCTTAATCTTCTTCCCTATCATATTTTCCACCAAGGCTGTGAATGTACGGAACCACATGAAAGCCTCATCCTTCTTCTTCAAGAAGTATATCTAGGTTTTGCGGGAGAAGTCATCAGTGAATGTCATATAGTAGGAACATCCTCCCAGGGATGTCATGGGTAGCATACCAGATAGATCAGAATGGACCAGTTTCAAAATATCAAATGTCTTTGTGACACTTGAGGGGAAAGGTCCACTTGTATACTTTCCTTCGGCACAACCCTTACATACACCTTCATGATTATTTCCAAAATCGGGCATCCCTGTCACCACCTTCCTTGCTTAAGGAAGGATCTTGTAATGAAGGTATCCAAACCTTCGGTGCCATAGTTCAATTTGATAGATAGTATCACATGTCATAGCTCCCAATGGACTTCCTTCAACCTGGTAGAGTGTTCCAACTCTAAAACCAATCACGATAGCTTCCTTGAGATTCTTCCTCCACATGCGCACCTTTCCATCAGTGAATGCCACATTGAAACCTTTGTCTTCCATGGCTGATATAGACACAAGGTTCTTCTTCAATTTTGGTACATAGAGTACATCCTGCAAATGTAGGACTTGTCCTTGAGACAAGTGGAGGGTCACAGTCCTTATCCCTTTCACGGGATATGTGGCATTATCTCCAAGGATAATTTCCAGATTAGTATCCTTCTCAACCATGTTAGAGAGTGTTTCCTTGAACCTAGTGATGTGTCTTGAGGCACCATTATCTATTAGCCAGACATCCATAGTGCCAGGCGGGGATGCAGCGGAGAGGGCAGATACAAGAATGTATTCATTTCTTTTATCAACAACATTTGACTCCTCATTCCTGAAGTTTCTAGACCTTTTGAAAGGTTGATTGTGTTCGCTAGAGGGAGCCTTCCTCTTTCCTTTGGACCTGTTGTTTCTTTGATTTCCATTCCTCCGGTTGTTGTTGTTGTCATCACTATCGGGAGAATCCTTCTTGAAAGGAAATTCTCTAGCGTGATGACCTGGCCTATGACAAGTGAAACACTTTCCCTTCTTTCCTTGGGCCCTTGCTCTTCCTTTTTTCTTTGGACCACTAGAGTTCTTCTTTCTAGAATGAGTAGCGTAGGCAACATTTTTTTCATTTTCATATTCCTTCATTCTTATCTCTTCTTGCATGCATCTTGAAAGTAGCTAGTCAAAGTTAGGAATTGTATTATTATTTAAAATGGTAGTGTTGAATACTTTCCATTCATATGGGAGCCCTCCAAGTGCGGTGAGTACCATCTCATGATTAGCTATTTTCTTCCCAATAGCCAGCAAATTTTTCCTAATCTCGGTCAATTTCAGAAAGTATGTTTGGACAGATTCATCCCTGCATTTCTTCTGATTCTTCAACTGATTCTCGAAGAATAGAACCTGGTGTTTGGTCTCAATCTAGTCTCCTAAACTGAGCTCATTTAATTGTCAACCAGGATTTGTAAACTGCTGAAGTGAAGTGTACTGTATGTACCTAGGTGCTTGTTTCCTAATGCATTGTGTGTAGTGTTTATGATGTTTTTGGTCTTTTGTGATGATTTATGATGTTTTTGGTCTTTTGGTGGTTTTATGTTTGCAGGAAAATGCCTAGAAAGCTAATGGAAAGAAGCTGGTGATTAAAAACAGAGTTAAGCCTAATTGATGGAATGAAAAATGGAAAATGCAATTGGAAACACTGAAGCAAAATTAAATCTAAACTATGAATAAATAAAAGCAAAGCTTGATAATGAATTTTAAACAAAACACAAACTAAACTTGAGAAATGATCACTAAACATGCAAATCCTCTAAATAAACAGTGAAACAACTAACTTACAATGGTGCAATATTTTGTCCTTGATTAGAGATTTGAAACATATTTAGAGGAAAAACATTGTTATCATCATAAGATCTTCTATTCTAGAACTAGCTCCTATCTCTATTCTGCAATTTAATTGAATGTCACAAAACCTTTACTCAAGAGTTATTGATTTCTTTTCAAAGTAGGCTTTTGAGGAAGAGCTCTGTTTATAAAATGATGAGGAAATTGCAGAGATACTTCAGGCCTTATAGTGATGTTGTCTTCTGTTCATGTGGTTATGGATCATTTGTATATTTTAGAACAAGAAGAGGTTTATGAATAATGAAGGCTGTCTTGTTAATCCTAACAACTGAAGTAATCTATTGTGCAATGGAAGACAATTTGAATATGGAGTGCAAGTACAATGAGTTAATCTAAGAATGAACCTAAGATGCCACTAATCTAGAACAATGCTGAACTATAAGTCATCATCAAAGTTGAAACAAAGTAATTGAACATGGGTTAAATGCAATGAAACTCCGGAGCATTCTAACTATGCTAACATGCATTATTCTATGAAGTTACACAATCTGTTTGTTCATCATTAGTGATATTTTGGAAGAGTTCCTTCTTTTGGAAGAGGTAGAACAATTCTGACTGTGTAATTGAGTGCAATTGTAAGCAAATAGACTGAAAGCAAATGAAAAACTAAGTTATCATATCCATACCCTACTCATCATTATGATGTCTTGGGCAAGCGTTTAAGAGCAAGAACAGAGATGATACTTAGTACAAACACACAACTAAATCATTCATTATCACGGTCATGTCTTGAACTTCTTAAGAATTTCTTGGAAGAGTTTCTTCTTGTGGAAGAGTGATTAGAACAAGTGTAACTGTGATAGTGAACAGCAAAAACTACAACTAAATCCTACAGTACCATAGCTATTCATCATTCATCGTTATAATCTTTTGGAAGAGTGTCTTCTTGTGGAAGAGTTAGAATGAATATAACTACAGTAGCTAGTTAAAACAACTATAAATTCAACTCCTAATCCTACAATACTATAGTCATTCAACATTCATCATTATAGTCTTTTGGAAGAGCATCTTCTTGTGGAAGAGTTAGAATGAGTACGACTACAATAGCTAATTAAAACAACTATTAATTCAAATGCAAAACGTAAAGGCAGCTAGGAAACTTATCTAATTTACGCAAAATAAATCCGTGCAAGAGGTAGGGGCCCTCTACCACCTGACGGAATTCAACTCCAAATTAAATCACGCTTCAGAACAACACGGTCTGCTCCATTAAAGATGAAATAGTTTGAACATAACACTCTGCGTCTTCAGAAATGTAGCACAGAGTTTAAACAAAATCTAGCAGCAAATCTAACATAAAATCTCTCACATAGCTCTCGGTCTCCCAAGCGTTTATAAAGCAAATGCACATAACAATAATTGCAATAATTCAGGAACACTGTCTTTCCTTATTGGAATCACGTTAGGACTCTTTGAAGTGGCTGCGTGAAGAGGAAAAGACATCTGGACTGAGATAGTCCTAATAGAAGTCTTCCTTCCTAAATGTGTTCCCCACGTTCAAAAACATACCCAGAATTCGTTTCTTCCTCCATGATGAGCAACGAACCATGTAGACATGACGTGGATCATGCCCATATGCGGTTTTTCTCAAGAGGCCACCTGGAGCATACTCAAACATGAAAACAACTGCAGAATCGCCGGTTAGCTACGGAATGTCTGCATTCTGCAGCTAGTTCTGGTCAAAATGCTTTACAATGGCAAAAATCACAAAACTTAGCAAGTCAGTCATGTAAATCATTCTAGAAGTAATTTTAACTATATTTATTGATCAATTGGGTCTAAGATAGCAATGGACAAGGGAAAATGAGGTAAAATGAAGTGAAGGAAAGCACAATTTTGAGGCTCAACATACCCCCACTGCTGTCTCTTTGCATGTCCTCATGAAAATTATCCTATGAATTCAGAGGCTTCTGCAAGGACATCTAGTCCTCTCCTTGTCCTTTGTCTGGAAGCTAGAGATCTTCTGGGTTTTCTGATAACAAGTTTGAACCTGAGGTTGGTGAGTGCCCTGATTAGCTTTTTGTTCCTTGTCTTCAACTTCTCATTGGTCCTCTCCACTTTGTCTATATGCAGGGATAAGGTTGAGTTCATATCAGTTTTGAGCTTGATTTGATCTTTGAAAATTTCATTCTCATTTTTTATGTGTCTATTCAGTAATTCCAACTCATACCTATCCCTTCTTAATACTCCCTTCTTAATATATCTGTTGGACGGTGGAAGTGAGGGTTCTCTCTGTCTTCTTTACGAACTCTCCTTTCAAGTTCACATAATTATGCAGAATTTCCACTGTTAGTGAAGTCCAGACAGTTGTCCTTAAGTTATTGTTAATGTATTATTTATGGATGTTTCACAATCTTCTATCATTCTTGTATTTGTTTGGTCAAGGCCTTCAGAGTTCCCTTTAGTCTGTGCTTAGCTTCTCCTAGGCTGAGAAGATCCTTCTCCTTTCTCCATGGCAGATTTCTTGATTACCTTTCCTTCCTTAAGTTGCCTCTTGATTTGGGTCAACTTCTCCAAAATGATTTCCTCACTGCTCTCTTGGACTGGTTTGTCAATTTCAACTTTTGAAGCCCTCCATTTTCTACTTCTCTTTGTAGGCTGTGATTCAGGTGATGGTTCTTTTGCTTCTTCAAAATGATTTCTTATTAAGAAATCGTCCCATGTATCATTTGTTTTAGCTAGATGATGCTCAATCAAAATTTTGACCAAACCATGATGATATAGGGTTGTCTCTAAAAATTTAACTCTTCTCTGAACACAGGAAGCCATCTTCTTCAGAATTTGAAACAAGAAATATGGTAAGTTTAAGTCTTCCCCCAGGAAATGCATCATTAGTCTAATGTGGTAGACATAAAATGTCCCATATCTACCCTCACATGTAACAAATTTTTGCAAAAGAAGTAGTATGTTTCTCCATTTGTTTTTCAATGCAGAACTGGGAATTCCTTTCTTGAATACACTAACATCCATATTTGGTGATTTTAAAATTTTTTTCCAGGAGTCATTGTGGAATTCTCTATTTTTAAACCATTTTTCTCCAGTTCTGAGTAATCCTGTAGCCTCTGCAATGAAAACTTCAGTGACAGTAAATTTTACATCTCCTACTTCAACTTTGGTTCCTTGAAATGATCTTGCAAATGTTTTAGTGACTTCCTTGTGGAAGCCATTAAATTTCTCCAAAAATTGAAGCCATCCTATTTGTTGTAACATTTCTTTGCATTGTGGGTAGCCTTCTAAATATTTTGAACCCACTGGTTCAGTCCTTACAATGAAACCCATGATTTTTTTTTCTCTTCAATGTTCAGATTAACACTCTTCTACCCACAAAACAATGACTTTCACTTTTGGATTGAAATGGCTTCAAGCTCTAAATGAAAATGGCTTCAATTTTGGAATGACATACCTCTGATTTATAGTGGCAACAGCTTCAAAACCTCGGGCTGATACGCCTCTGTTGACAATTGAACTTTGGATTGATACGTCTCTGTTTGACAATGACAACTGGCTTCAACTTCTTCACTTCAATACCTTTGGCTCTTGGTAGCAAATGGTTTCAAATTCAACACTGCAACACCTCTGTCTCTGGTAGCAAAAGGTTTCAATTTCAATCACTGCAACACCTCTGTCTCTGGTAGCAAAAGGTTTCAATTTCAATCACTGCAACACCTCTGTCTCCTAGTGACAGAAGACTTCAAACTCCACACTGCTACACTTCTATGTTTATAGTAAGAATGCTCAAACTCTGCCCACAGTGATACTTTTTATACCCACGGAATCAAATGGCTTCAAATTCTCACGCTGTTATGCTTTCAAATTTTACCCTTTTGCTCTGCTCTGAGTTTACAATGCTCAACGCTATTCAGACTGATATCCTTTGGCTCTGCTCTCGGTGATAATAATATCTCTGTCTTCGGAATGGAATGCCGGCTACAGAATGAAGTTATGGCAGTGGTCACGGAATGAAGTAGTGGAGTGAGGTGGAGGGAATGTATTAATGATTGAAGAGACGACGGAGGATTTTACGACGGCAGAGGAAATCATCATTGAATGATTTGGTTAAGAGACGTGGAGAATTCAAATACCTCGGCCATTTTTAACCGCTTAAATGCTATCGGATATGAAATTTGAAATGGAAGATTTTAATCCAAATTCTGTAGAGGGTTTGTTGGTGTTGATCAAAAAAAACAATTAAAACAACCTTTTCGAACAATCCATAACTAAACTATGCTAATCTTTTATGAAATGCCATTATAATTTAAACTTGTTACCTCTGCCTTTCATTTGATTTTTTTATTTTTTTTTTCAGCCTTTGTCTTCTTGTTCACCTTTGGAGGAGTCTTCATAATTTTCTTGATGCTTTTGATTCATGGATACACTGGGTCACTTTGTTGCAATTCTGATGTCTGCTGGTTGATGCCTTCAGGATTTGTAGCTGCGGAAAGACTGTCTGGCTGCAGAAAGGCTGATCAGCTGCAGAATGTTCCTGTAGAGCACTTTAATCATGGAAATGGAGTGTTTTTGGAATATGGGTGAAATGTTATGTGGTATGAATGAAAATGGATGATGGATTATGATATGTATGAAGTGGATGATGAAATGGAATGGATTCAGCTCATGAAATGGAGCGAAAGAACATAAGAACTGTACTGCAATTCATGACATGTTTTATTCACTTACAGCAAGATATCAAATTTTGTATTTTGACATGAAAATGAAATGGATGGAAGATGGAATGAGATGAATGAAATGTAGAATGGAGTGAAATATGAATGATGGATGAGATGAAGTATGGATGAATAAGTGGATGGAGTGAAATGAAATGAAATGAATCATAAGCACTATGGAACTGAACTTATGATTTTTGTAAGAGCTGCTTGTAAAAACAAATATGGGAAAAGTTAGAGTGTCAGAGAGACTCTGATTCTCACCCTATCTTTTCTGTATAAACATGCCAATCAATGATTGGTTTTCATGTTTATACCTTTATTTATTTATTTATTTATTTTTTTCAAAAAGAACTGCTTCAGAAAATTTAATCAAGTTGATGAATAAGAGGGACGCTTCTTCATTAACTTCACATCATTACTTCCTTGGAACTTCTTGACAAACTCTTCCCTTGAGAGTGGCTTGTGGTAAAGCTTCAGTATATGACCATTCACAAGAAAATTGACCTTTTCTTCATCTATAGTTCTGATTTTGACTGCCCCATTATAAAAAATTTCAACAATTTCATATGGCCCAAGCCAATGTGTCTGAAATTTCCCTTGAAAATCCTTGAATTTTGAATCAAACAAGAGAGCCCAGTCACCTTCTTTGAATTTCTTCTCTTTGATGTACTTGTCATGCCATCTAGCCCTTTTTTGTTGGACTAGACTTGTTTTCTGAACTGCATCTTGTCTGATCTCATCCAATTCATTAATTTGCTCCAGTCTATGCTTTTGTGCCTCCGTTAGATCAAGTCCTAGCTGAACTGCCATCTTGAATGTTTGAATTTGGAACTCTATGGGAAACAAAAATTGCTTTCCATAAACAAGCTCATAAGGAGTATGGCCTATTGTGTTTCTCCATGTAGTTCTATAGGCCCACAAGGCTTCAGGAAGCCTATCTACCCAATCTCTTCTATGTAGATGAACAGTCTTTGTTAGGATTCCTTCAATGACTTTATTAGTAGATTCCACTTGACCATTTGCTTGTGGATGATAAGGAGTTGTTTTTCTATGTCTGATTTTGTACTTCTCCATCAATTTCTCCACTAGCCTTGATGTAAATTGAGCTCCTTGATCTGTAACAATTTCCCTTGGGACACCAAAACGAGTAAAAATATCCTCAAAAAGAAAAGTAACTACAGATGATTCATTAGCAACAAGTAATGGTTTAGCTTCTACCCACTTAGTAACATAATCAGTGCGAACTAATATATATTTCTTTTGTCTTGATGGAGGACTAATAGGTCCTACAAAATCCAAAGCCCATTTTTCAAAAGGTTCAATGTGTACCTGAGGTTGTAATGGCATCTCACCTGAAGGAGAAGGTTTCCCTACCCTTTGGCAACTGTCACACCTTTTTACATACTCCCTTGCATCTTTAAACAAAGATGGCCAATAATATCCCAAATTAAGGATCTTATAGGTTGTCCTCTTATCTGCAAAGTGTCCGCCACAAGGTTCATCATGACATGCCTTGAGAATTTCAGGCATCTCATCTTCACGAGCACACCTTCTAATAATAAAATCTGGACCTGTCTTGTACAACTCATTAGCGACCCATGAATATCTTGCACTATCATTAATGATTTTTCTTTTATCCCTTGCATTCATAATTGAAGGAAATTTTCCTGAAACTAAATAATTGGCAATATCAGCAAACCATGGAGTTTGAGTAGAGATTGCAAAAAGATATTCATCAGAAAATTGATCTTCAACCGGAGTGTCATCTTTGATATTTTGGATTCTAGACAGGAAATCAACCACAGTGTTTTGTTTTCCAGGCCTATCTAGAATAGTAATGTTGAATTCTTGCAATAGTAACAACCATCTTATAACTCTGCCATTAGTGATTGATTTGTTCATTAAGTATCTAATGGCAGAATGATCAGTGTGAATAAAAGTTTCATAGCCTGTTATATAGTGTCTAAACTTGTTTATGGCATGAACAACAGCTAAAAAATCTTTTTCAGTTACAGTATAGTTTAACTCTGCAAAAGTCAAATTTTTACTGGTATAATAGATGGCATAGGGAATCAAATCTTTCTGTCCCAATACTGCTCCTAGAGCTGTATCAGAAGCATCTGTCGAGATATGAAAAGGTAACTTCTATTTAGGTCCCCTTAATATAGGTGCTTCAAAAATTTTGGTTTT
Organism: Pinus albicaulis; assembly: GCA_034641835.2. NCBI lineage: Eukaryota > Viridiplantae > Streptophyta > Pinopsida > Pinales > Pinaceae > Pinus > Pinus albicaulis. Next base: position 776,982,608 of record CM076582.1, read on the forward strand.
TAGGGTTTCAAAAGCTAACTGGCAATCAGAAGTCCACTTAAATTCACAATCTTTGGTAAGTAATTTGAAGAGTGGAGATGCTATTTTGGTGAAGTTTTCTATAAATCTCCGATAATACCCTGTAAATCCTGGAAAACTTCTAACATCTCTTTGACAACTTGGAATGGATAGGTTAGAAATGACTTCAACTTTTGCCTCATCAACTCTAATCCCATCCCCTGAAATGTGGTGCCCTAAAACAATACCTTCAGTAAACATCATAAAACATTTTTCATGACTAAGAGAAAGGTTTTCTTCTTGACATATTTTTAAGACTTTTTCCAAGTTTTCTAAAGCCTCTTCAAATGTATCCCCATAAACTGTAAAATCATCCATGTACACCTCTACACAGTCATGTATCAGATCAGAAAAAAATTCCTAATACTGCCCTTTGGAATGTTGCAGGTGCATTGCATAACCCAAATGGCAATACTCGGTAGGCATAGGTACCCCAAGGACAAGTAAATGTGGTTTTATCTTGGTCTTCAAGTGCTACTTGGATTTGATTGTAACCACTAACCCATCTAGGAATGAAAAGTACTTTTTGCCAGCTAATGTATCTAATACTTGATCTATGAAAGGTAAGGGAAAATGGTCTTTAAGAGTAGCTTTATTCAGTTCTCGGTAGTCAACACACACCCTCCATTTTCCATTTTTCTTAGGCACAATCACCAAAGGAGAAACCCACTGACTATCTGAAATAGGATAGATGAAATTAACATTTAACAATTTTTGCAATTCTTCCTTAACAATTTCCCTAAGATTTGGATTCATCCGTCTTTGAGGTTGTCTGATTGGTTGGCAATTTGCCTCTATATAGATGTGATGAGTACAAGTCTTGGGACTTATCCCTTTCATGTCAGTGTATTCCCATGCATATGCAGAAGAATGTCTCTGTAATACTTTGATTAACTCTTCTTGTTGAGATTTTTCTAGGTTTTTGTTTATGTTCAAGGTTTTACCTGGAAAAATTTCACTTGTAGAGCTACCAAATTTGTCCATAGAATGAAGAGACATCTGCCTAGATGACAAAAACTCGATATTGGATCCCTCTTGAAATGATTCATGTTTGTGTTCTAGAGAGGATTCAAAATTTTCTAGAGTATTCAGAATTTGATTATCTTCACTAATTTCTGAAATTGTGAAGAGTGGTTGTAAATATTCTTCATCCTCTATCCATTGAGTGTCATCTAGATCTGTAATTGTCCTAGCCGGAGGATATAAAGTGAATTTATTTGTTGAACTACCATCAGAAATATACATATCACCGGACCTACAGCTAATAAAAGCATCAGCTGTAGCCAACCAAGGTCTTCCTAGTATAACAGGATGGCCTCCTAGATTATTCTTGGGTGTTAGGATCATGAAATCCACAGGGTACTCCCAAGAGTCTAGGGACACTGGAATATCTTCTATTACCCCATCTGGTCTGATCACAGATCTATCTGCTAATTGTAATAATGTGGGTGTAAAGAGAAGATTAGGAAGTTTCATTTTGTCCATGATTTGTCTACTCATGATGTTTATTGCTGCTCCTAAATCAATGAGTGTGTTTTGAATTTCAATTCCGTTGATGTGAATTTTGACAACTGGATTTCCTGGGTCAAGGTACTTTGGAATAGTAATCTTGCCCATCATAATGTCTGATATTTGTCCTACCAGTTGAATTTTCTTGGTTTCTCTTATTCTTTTTCTTGTTGTCTTCATACTCAACTCCTTTATTGTTTTGGCTAAAATTGGGATTTCCTCGATGGCTTGCAATAATGGAATTTTAATGCAAACATTTCTCAATTCATCCAAGAAATCATAATTAGGCACCATTATTTGTTTTTCTACACCTTTATCAATTTGTAGTCTTTCCGGAAAGGGAGGTATAGAAGTAGATGTGGATGGTTGCTCTAATACCGGAGTTGGATTTATTGGATCTTTTTGTTTCAGTTTTTCAATGTTTTGATCTTGAAAGGATGTATCTTCCTCAAGACTTTTATTAACCCGTAGGGAGTCTTCCTCAGAATTATCTTGTTCCTGTATGATCACAGAAGGTTTCCTCTTCTCAAGTATCCTTCCAGACCTAAGTTGAACATCACTAAGGTCTAGAGGAGTAATTAAATAAGTTGGAAACTGTTGACCTTCTATCATATATGTGTTCTGAGGGTTCTTATTATTAGGGTTTGGTATGGGCTGAGCTGGCAATTGATTGGATTTTTGAGGAAATGGTAATGGAAGTGGTTGATTTTGATGTGGTTGGTTCTGATGACGTTGTTGAGGATTTTGTTGAAAATTTTGTTGAAGATTTTGAGGGAAATTTTGTTGAGGATTTTGAGGATAAAAATGTGGATATGGTGGATAGGATGGTGGATACTGATAATATGGAGAGTATCTTCCATAGGGATTTTGTGTTCCTTGTGCCCAAGATTGCGATTGATTTTGAAATTGGGGCCAAGGTTGCTGCCAAGAATTCCAAGGTGGAGGTTGACTATACATTTGATCATGGAATCCTTGTGTCTGAGGTCCCTGCCAAGGTCTTCTAGATACAAAATTAAGAGACTCTGTGGAATCTGTAGGAGTTTCTTCCTGAAAAACAGCCTTGAGACCAGGAAGAGAAGGATAATTCTTGGTCTCATGCTTCTCAGAACAAATGACACAGGTTTCTACAACTTTTACATCCAAAGGACATTCTCTTAAGGCATGTTTCTTTCTACATTTGGGACAAAAGATTGCCAAGGCATCAGATTCAGCCTTTTGCTTGTTTTGTATCTTGAGGGTGTCTATTTTTTCACTAAGACTCCCTAAGATGTCAGACTTAAAATCATCAAGAATGTGTCCTATTTCTGATCTACTTACTGTCCCAGAAGCAGATTTACTTGCCCTTGCAAGAGCAGGATCTCTTGGACCTTTGACAGTTTTGGATTTCCCTCTGGAAAGGTTGATACACAACTCAGATATTTCAGGTAATGTAAGTTGTGATATATCCCCTTTTCCCATCATATTTAGGATATCCAACCATTCATCCCTAATTGTTTTCAACAAAAGAGCTTTTAAGGTGTCTTGATCTAGATTTTCCATTTTTTCCCTTTTGATGTTGTAATTAAATATTTCCAACAAATCTTCTAAGTTTTCATCTTCTTTTTGTAACATCTTGAACACTTCTTCCTTATGATTAACCGGCATACAATAATCCAAGTATCTCTCTAGGAATGCTTGTTTCATGTCTTCCCATGTTCTAATAGAACTACTGATTAGACTCATAAACCACTTCAATGCTGCTCCCTTCAAAGTTAAAGGAAATAATTTCAATTTTTGAGCATCTTGTAGGTAGTCATAAGTCCTACACAGCACTTCAAATTCGAATAAGAAAGTTTCAGGATCTTCAGTTTTAAGTCCATAGAAGTTTGGAAGGACAGAGGGCGAAATGTTTTTCATGGTTGTATTGGTTTCTTCATCAAGTATAGGGAACCCAAAAGAGTTTCCTATTCTACCTCTTCCTCCATCTGCACCTCTACCTCCTTCTCCTCTTCCTCCTTCCCCTCTTCCTCTACCTCTACCTCCTCCTCCAAATAATGTGTGTTCTCCATTAAAAACTCCTCCCCCTCCTTCTTCTGCCATGGTTGACTCTCTTGTGGAAGTACAAAGGTTTGTGTTCCTAACAGGAGTTTTTAAATCTTCTTCTATGGCAGGTTCAGTGGATGAAGTGGAAAGTTTCTCTAATGGAATAGGTGACCTTAGATCTTCTAGAAGTCCAGGATCAGTAAAGGATGGAAGATTGGTTTGAGTTGAAGGTGTACTAGCTCTGGATCTAGATGAAACAAGTGGTGTTCTAGAAATCAAACTTCTGCCTCTGCTGCTTATAAATCTTCCCTTTGAATCTCTCTCCCTACGCATAAAATTGTTTTTGGATGCTAAGAAACAAAGGTTACCTAGTTTTCACTTCCCCGGCAACGGCGCCAAAATGTTTGGTCTCAATCTAGTCTCCTAAACTGAGCTCATTTAATTGTCAACCAGGATTTGTAAACTGCTGAAGTGAAGTGTACTATATGTACCTAGGTGCTTGTTTCTTAATGCGTTGTGTGTAGTGTTTTGTGATGTTTTTGGTCTTTTGTGATGATTTATGATGTTTTTGGTCTTTTGGTGGTTTTATGTTTGCAGGAAAAATGCCTAGAAAGCTAGTGGAATTGAGCTGATGATTAAAAACAGAGTTAAGCCTAATTGATGGAATGACAAATGGCAAATGCAATTGGAAACATTGAAGCTGAATCTAAACTATGACTAAATAAAAGCAAAGCTTGATAATGACTTTCAAACAAATGATTCAAAACACAAACTAAACTTGAGAAATGGTCACTAAGTATGCAAATTTTCTAAATAAACAATGAAACAACTAACTTACAATGATGCAATACTTTGTCCTTGATTAGAGATTTGAAACATAATTAGAGGAAAAACATTGTTATCATCATAAGATCTTCTATTCTAGCACTAACTCCTATCTCTACTCTGCAATTTAATTGAATGTCACAAAACCTTTACTCAAGAGTTATTGATTTCTTTTCAAAGTAGGCTTTTGAGGAAGAGCTCCGTTTATAAAATGATGAGGAAATTGCAGAGATACTTCAGGCCTTATAGTGATGTTGTCTTATGTTCATGTGGTTATGGATCATTTGTAGATTTTAGAACAAGAAGAGGTTTGTGAATAATGAAGGCTGTCTTGTTAATCCTAACAACTGAAGTAATCTATTGTGCAATGGAAGAAAATTTGAATATGGAGTGCAAGTACAATGAGTTAATCTAAGAATGAACCTAAGATGCCACTAATCTAGAACAATGTTGAACTATAAGTCATCATCAAACTTGAAACAAATTAATTGAACATGAGTTAAATGCAATGAAACTCCGGAGCATTCTAACTATGCTAACATGCATTATTCTATGAAGTTACACAATCTGTTTGTTCATCATTAGTGATATTTTGGAAGAGTTCCTTCTTTTGGAAGAGGTAGAACAATTCTAACTGTGTAATTGAGTGCAATTGTAAGCAAATAGACTGAAAGCGAATGAAAAACTAAGATATCATATCCATACCCTACTCGTCATTATGATGTCTTGGGCAAGCATTTAAGAGCAAGAACAGAGATGATACTTAGTACAAACACACAACTAAATCATTCATTATCACGGTCATGTCTTGAACTTCTTAAGAATTTCTTGGAAGAGTTTCTTCTTGTGGAAGAGTGATTAGAACAAGTGTAACTATGATAGTGAATCAGCAAAAACTACAACTAAATCCTACAGTACCATAGCTATTCATCATTCATCATTATAATCTTTTGGAAGAGTGTCTTCTTGTGGAAGAGTTAGAATGAATATAACTACAGTAGCTAGTTAAAACAATTATAAATTCAACTCCTAATCCTACAATACTATAGTCATTCAACATTCATCATTATAGTCTTTTGGAAGAGCATCTTCTTGTGGAACAATTAGAATGAGTACGACTACAGTAGCTAATTAAAACAACTATTAATTCAAATGCAAAACGTAAAGGCAGCTAGGAAACTTATCTAATTTACGCAAAATAAATCCGTGCAAGAGGTAGGGGCCCTCTACCACCTGACGGAATTCAACTCCAAATTAAATCACGCTTCAAAACAACACGGTCTGCTCCATTAAAGATGAAAGAACTTGAACATAACACTCTGCGTCTTCAGAAATGTAGCACAGAGTCTAAACAAAATCTAGCAGCAAATCTAACAAAAATCTCTAACATAGCTCTCGGTCTCCCAAGCGTTTATAAAGCAAATGCACATAACAATAATTGCAATAATTCAGGAACACTGTCTTTCCTTATCGGAATCACGTTAGGACTCTTTGAAGTGGCTGCGTGAAGAGGAAAAGACATCTGGACTGAGACAGTCCTAATAGAAGTCTTCCTTCCTAAATGTGTTCCCACATTCAAAACCATACCCAGAATTCGTTTCTTCCTCCATGATGAGCAACGAACCATGTAGACATGACGTGGATCATGCCCATATGCGGTTTTTCTCAAGAGGCCACCTGGAACATACTCAAACGTGAAGGCAACTGCAGAATCGCCGGTTAGCTACGGAATGTCTGCATTCTGCAGCTAGTTCCGGTCAAAATGCTTTACAATGGAAAAAATCACAAAACTTAGCAAGTCAGTCATGTAAATCATTCTAGAAGTAATTTTAACTATATTTATTGATCAATTGGATCTAAGATAGCAATGGACAAGGGAAAATGAGGTAAAATGATGTGAAGGAAAGCACAATTTTCAGGCTCAACACCTGGTTTGCATTGTTTACTTTGAACATTTGTATTAGCTTATCATACATCTCTTTGGATGTGCCTAGCTCATATATGTAGGCAACTAGACTTTTATGTATGGATTCCCTGATCATTAGCTTTGCTTTGATCTCCCCCCTCTTATACTTGGTTTTAGCAGCAACAATAGCAGTGGATGGAGGTTCTTGTATCTTACCCAGTACATATTCCATGAGATCATGGTCTTCTAATTTGAGATCTAATATCATCTTCCAAGCATGGAAGTCATCCCTTCCAGTCAGCTTGTCATCCTCCTTGAAGCCATAACTTGTGGAACTCATTTTTCTCTTTTGGTGATTGCTATAAGTTAGGGCTTGTCTTCACCTCAGCTCTGATACCATGTAAATTTATGTAGATGTTCTATGCTTGATGCAATTTTACTTTTATAACAACAATCAAATAAATAGTTAAGTAAAAATTCCGATAGTACATACCAGTGGATCTATAGAAGACAAACCAGAAATAGGAGAATGTGTTGGTGCGTTACGGCGGTTAGCAGGATGCTTCAACCAGAAAAATCTTCTTGGTCAGCCAACCCAGAATGTGTCACAACAATCCTCAAATCAGTCACCCAGTCAACTCAAATTCAACCCCAGAAAAGTCAACGCAGTCCCAAAAAAGTCAACGCAGGGCAGCAACAATAAAGTCAACGCATATCAAACTTCGGTCAACCTTTTGACCTCGATTTTTGTGCCAATGAGTACGGCCTTCAAAAATCGAACTCTCAAAATTTCAGCCAATTCGAACCATGCATTGACCAAAGTCAACGCTGGTCAAACTTGCCCAGAAACTCTAACTACAGAAAATTTGCTGCAGTAAATTTCGTCCTTTTTGCTGCAGTAGATTTCGTCCTCCTCACATGGGAGATGAAATTGCTTCTCAGATGCTCGTATATAATCAAAGGATAAAATGTGTGATGTTGAGTGAGTGAAATGATCTCCAACGTTGACTGTATTTATATCCATCATTGAGGTGTGTGACACATCTGCTAGGGGTGTAAAACCTTAAGGCCGACCTGCACTTAAATTTATTATAAATAATAAATTCAAAATAAATGTTCTGCTCATCAGATTAAAATCAATTTTATATCAATTTTACACCTCTCTGAAAGAGGAATCCAATAAAAATATTGGAATCTTCATCTGAGCATCACAAGATGGAGTTTGGACCTAGTTGTCCAAATTTAACACTACAATATCTATCTTTGAAAGTCCGTTGTGTAAATCTATTACTATATTTAAAGTTCTAGCATATTATAGGACCAAAAGAATACTTCCCTATTTAATGCAGAGCTTCTCTTCCATAGGTAAAGAAGATGCCCTATCATCTGTATAGATTTTGAGTGATAGATCTACAATTTACAGTTATATTGACCACTAAAAGAACCCATTTATCCTAAGATAATTTATAATTTTATGAAGATGTTTAGGCTTGACTAAAACAATGATTAGCGAGGGAAAATGGGAGTAGACCTTAGAAACGCTTTGAGGGGCTTGAAAAATGATTATTTATTTCCCATTGATAATGTTGCCTCTATTTTTCAGTTGTTTATAAAAAATTTGGGAACATATTCTGCAAGAATATGGCTTGCATTTAGAAAATTGATATTAAAAAGTGGCACAACTTTGAACCCTTTCATAAATTTAATGACCATTTCCATGGTGATTTAAAAAAAAAAATGATAGCATACTATTTCCCTAATGCAAAAAACCATCATGCATTTTGTAAGAGATTAAAAAAGCTTAGCATCTTAGTGAATTAAGTTGTCTAGGTGATTAACTATTTTATTCCCATACTCAACCTTTTCTTCAGGGGGTTTTGTATAGCCTTGAAATGCAATGATACCACTCGTTGTTTTCTTGATCCTTGTAGGCACTGAAAATAGTCTAGGAAACCAAAAAAGAACAATAAGTTGAGTTGCTTAGGTGATAAATGATCTAGTTTCCATAGCAAGACTCTTTCAGCATTTGACTTTATATTGTAGTAGTGAATGCGATAACCAACAAAAAATTGAATCGATTACCATTTCTCATGCAGCTTGAAATTCCCATATCACTAATTTGCCTCTTTTTCAGAAATCATGCTTCACCATTTACAATATGCTTATTGTGGAAGTATGAAGGGCACACACCAAGTGTTTGAGAAAATTCCCAAGCACAATGTGTCTGCATGGAATTTTATTATCAGAGGTTGTGTCAAGGATGGAAACTTCCAGGAAGCCCTCAAGTTGTATTACCAAATGCAACAGGGAGGACTAAGTGGAGACACACCTTTCCAATTTTATTCAAGGCATGCACTGAGATTGCATCCCTGGAGCAAGGTGGGGAGATCCACAGTTACATGGAACACCATGACTACAAGATATTTTGAAATTAGAAATTGTGTAAGAGGTAGGAAAGCTACTCGATGAAATGTAGATGGGAAGGTCGAAACCCTATGTAATGCATGATGATATCCAAGTATGAGTAGAATGGTCACAGAAATTGTGCAGTGAGATATTTTCTAAAATGCAACTGGATGGAGTGACAGCCAATTCAGTCACAATTCCCAGTGCTTTTGCTTCTTGTGCAGAATTAGAAACACTACAACAACAAAAAAATGGATGATGCATATGAAGTGTTTGTCAATATGAAAAAGAGAGATTTGATCTCATGAAATCTAATAATTTTTTGTTATGCATTGAATGCATATTGTGATGAGGTGCTAAGACTCTTTTATCAACTTCAAAATGACAGGAATGAACCCAAATGTAATTACATGGAGTGCGGTCATTGTGAGATATAATCAATTTGGTCATAGTGTTTAATCCTTGAAACTCTTCAATTGAATGCAAGTTGCAAAGGTGAAGCCTAACTCTGCTACCATAATAATTATTTTCGTTCATGTGCTGAATTAGTGGCTCTGCAGCATGGGTATCAAATGCATGGGCATGATGCCCTAACACTCTTTTATGAAATACAAGAAGCAGGAATTAAGGTAGGCCATATCATCTTCATTGCTATTTTTTCTGCCCACAGCCATGCAGGACTATAGTAGATGAAGGCTAGCATCATTTTGATTGAATTATTAGAAATTTTGGCATGAAGCCTAGAGTGGAGCATTATGCATGCATGGTTGGCCTCCTCAGCCACTCAAGACACTTGAATGGAGCATATGTGATGTTGTTGAACATCTATGCTACTTCTATGGGATGATGTAGTCAATGTGAGAAAGTTAATGTAAAACAAGGGAATTTAAAAAAAGGAACCAACATCTCATTTTCACAGATAGTTCCAGTGGCTGCTAGCTTAGAATGTTTTGAAATATATCACGTAAACTCTTTGACAATGTTCTCTAGTTTCAATGATAATACACCCTCTTCATTTGAATTTTGCCTCTCCAAAACCATGGAAAGGAGATACATGGATGAGTTACAACCATGCATCCTTCCTCAACAACCCTCAAGGTGGCTGGAAATAGATAATCATGACAAGCTCCAAGAATTGGACAAATCTTCGTTGAAGCCTTATGTTGTAAAAAATGAATCAATCAGGAAATTCCTCAACCAAGTTTGGGACTTCATTGAGGATTTTTAGAAAATTTCGAAATTAGCTCAAGTTTCTACAGTGTTTGGTTATAGAAAATTAGTGGAGCAAAAAAAAAGACATTTTCCTGGAAACAGGCCTGCCTAACAGAGGCCAAAAGTTGGGTTACTAGTTTGAAAACAAGAATTTCAATGTCAATCAAATTGGATGAAGGAGGGGCCAGCAAGGGAACATGACAAGTTGCCTCAATTGGATCAATATGGTTTCCGGTGCAGAAGGGAAAAAAAATAAAAACAACAAAAAAAATGGAGACCTCATGCACCTCTAGAAAGCAGTTCTATTGCAAAACTCTCATATATGCTTGAACATTGGAGGAACATAATCACAACATTATTTTTTTCCCCTGCTATGTTCAGGAGAGAATATTGTAGCAATCAGGAACAAAGATGGATTTAGAGAATATAGTGATGAATCTTTGTAAAAATTAAAGTTTAAAGAATTATCTATATCACAAAGAACCTTTGTGTTTGTGGAGACTGCCACAATACCACCAAGCTCATCTCCAAAATTGTCAAGTGAAAATTTACTGAGTGATTATGTTCTTGTGCAATTTCCAATTACTAATAACGACAAACCATGTGGAAATGTTGTTTATGTTGTGAGTAGAGTTCATTGTACAAAGATAAATGTTTCAAGATTTTTGGTAATACAAAACCCCAACCAGGTTTCATTATTTTACTCTATTAATCAAACCAGGTTTCATCATTTTATGAAGTACATATGACATTCTAATAGCTCACTGCGTGTGTTTGTACTACCTATTTCTTCTACTCAAGGAAAAAGGTCTATAAAATATAAATATGATAAGATATCAACGAAGTAGGTGGTGGGCCCTCTTAGAAGTGAGGAGTGTTTGGGAATAGACACTCATTTAAAATAGACAAGCTCCAAGAGTCCATTTCCAAAAATGGGAAATAATGCTCCAACAGGTGCATTGGCCAGAATGTTCATAAGTATTGCTACATCATTTATTTGGTTGATTGGAGCATGGGGATCATACCTAAACTTGGTGGGAAAGCTATACAAAGACACTTAGACTAGAGGGTTATCAACCAATAACTAAGTGGGAGATGTTATTGAATCTAGATGGCTAGATTTGGGGACTAGCTAACATTTAAGGTTCAAAAAAAGTAAAAGAAAGAGTTCCCTTTTTTAATTGGATGGATGATAGCCAACTTAAGGCTCATGTTTGCGGAGACTTTGAGATAGTTGAAGCTCCAACTGATGAGGAAGATATCCTCCTAGTAAGATTAATTCATGGGGATAAAATGACTTAGAATTTCCTCAAAGCTAAACTGGGCCTATATCACCCCAACATATTAAAAAATAGCAATTCATCTACACTCTAGTGCACCTAGTCAACTTTCTTCAAGGCTATAATGAAGGTTCTAAAGAAGCTTCATAGAGACATACACTCAAAACATAATACTTTTTACTTTTATTGCCAAGAGGGTCAGTGTTAAAATTGGAAACTAGGGCAAAATAACACTTTGGACTGCTCCTATGAGGAAGATGATTGCAGCATTGGATTTCTCTTTTCGAGAGGATCAAAATCAACCTAAAGATCACTAAATTTGGAAGAGGAAAAGTATTCATTCACTCAAATGAAATTTCAAAAGGCATGACCTTATTTAGGCAGGAAAAATTGAAAATTGAAAATTTGAATTTCCCTCCTCAAGTAATCAAGTCGGCCTACCCAAGAAGGATATAAATAACCTATCCTAGGCACTTTAATATGCATTATTCTCTCTAAAGTAGCCATAGAAGAAGTTGATTTCCAGCGAAGGAGATGAAGGAAAGGTTGGGTTCAATTTTTTCATCTTCAAGGGCAGAGTTCCACAAGATGGAGGACGAGATTGGTTTGGGCACATTTATGATTTGTCTTGGGAAATTTATCTTCATCACAGGTCCGAGTTCAAGTAGATAGAAGCCTCACCTGTTAAGGGTGATTTTGATGAAATTTTGGGACTATTGTGAAGGTGTCATTCTCCTTGAAGCCATCTGCACTAGTTTTAGTCATCTATAGCTAGGCCACAGGGCTTAAGAACCCTATCCTGGAGGCCGAGAACCTAAAACAAGAAATCCACAGTCAGGGATGCTTTATCATGAGGCTTTGTAGTGGGTTTTGAAGCCTAGAAGAAGGCTTATGGGCCACCAACATTTGAAGGGACTGGTTTAAGGTAATCTACAGTCTAGTAAAGGTCTTTAAGGATATGAATGGGGTAGTTGTTGACTGTGTTTATGCCCTAGTCAGTCCTACCAAAATTTCAGAGAAGACACAAATCCTTGGAGCCTACACCAAACATTATATTTGCAACCTTGTTGGAACCATCCTCTTGTCTAAGGGCAGTGGTATTAAACCTTCTCATTTGCAGGTCATTTTTACTTTGAATTATTGTATTCTCTCTCTCTGCTAAGCATTTGACATTAATAATAAGAATAATTGATAAGGGTTTTCCCTGTCTTGGGGTTTTTCCCTCTCTTGAGCCATATTTGTGTGTTATTTTGTCTTGTCTTCAGATTTTATTACTTATTTTCTTTCATTAGTTACACTTATGATTAATGAAATTGCTAATGGATTAATGGGAAAATGATGTAACTAACCTAAGCTAAGAACATGTTAACTCAAAATTAACATCATTTCAGAGCCAGGTGAGGACAAGCCCAAGCTTAAGATATTGTGATCTCCAAGAATCACCTAAGGAATTTCAGCAGAAGTCACCTTCAGACCTCTATGGTAGGACAAGTCTGAATTCAAAAAGGACAATCTTGACATTGTCTTAAAGCCTTCTACAATCCTTAATCAGTGAACTTGGGCACAAATTCAAAGAGCAGCTCAGTGATCACAAAAAAAAGTTGGAAGTCATCAAGGTGTGTTTCAGAATTTATGAGGTGTGCTTTTAAGTGGTTTCAAGATATTTTCAGAGGTATATTTAGCAGTAAAACTTCAGAAGGAGATGTTTCCCTTTAAGATCCTTGCCTAGACTATGAGGTATCATAGTAACATAAAATAATTTATATGTCAATAACTCATAATCCCTTGGCATAGTGGAGTTAAGAAAACTTGGTGTTTACTATGATCTGAATTCATCAGCACTGTGGAAGATTGAGTAACTTTATTCCTATTCTCTGAAAAATCAGTAAGATCTATTGTTGAAATTATTGTAGTATCACTGTAAGAATAAAATACTAATCCCGACCTCTGTTATAAAACAAAACTCTGAGCATTGTTTTGATGCGTGGAGCTCTAGATATAGTGACCTTATCCTACAATTAGGACATCAAAGCACAAGCCTAATATATATTGATTTTGGCTCCATTTGGATGTCATAAGGCAGTTGATCTCTACAAGACTGAGCTCCAAGTTTCACCGTATTCTGTGATCTTCATCACAAAACAGTGAAATCTTTTGGTAAAATTTCCCTTGTTTCAAGACACTACATGTCAATGAAATGTCTAGCTCATATCTTGTTTTTAAGACCTTCATTCTTGTGGCCCTCTTAGGGCACCACTCCAAACAAATCACTGCACTATTATGTGATTAAAGTGGCACAAGAATATCGAAAGGTTTAGGAAGTAAGAGGAAAACAAAGTTGAATAGAACCTCGGTTCCTCCTTTACAACGAAGACCTACTCTTCCTATGTAGACTTGTGCAACTCCATTTGAAGGGTAGCGTGATCTCAGTTCTAGAAAAAGTGTAAAGCAGATACTGAAGTCAACAAATTATTATTTTTTTCTTTAGGCCTTGTTCTTAATAAGAAGTGTCAGTCTTGAAGCTTGCAGACCTAACGCAATCAACCTGAAGTATGGAAGTCCAATACATATGTTACAGTGATATCTAACAGATCATTGTGTGCAAATTCAAGATGTAAAAGTGTTTTGTAATGGAGATAGCCCTTGTCACATATATATAAATATATCTTCTTCAGCAATTGCCTACAAGCCAACTTACATAGCATATTGAGCTTGGTGACAATCATTGTGTGAGCATCTATGTTCATTAGAAATATGGAATGACTTAAGAAGCCTGTGGAGCATATCTATATTTGATCGAGAAAAATCTTAGCCCTCTTAAAGATATCCTGAACAGTTTTATTTGTGTTGTTAAATTAATAACAAATATACATACATCAATATAGTGACCAAGAATCTAACCTGGAATACACTCTTAGTATGGTTTTCATAAAAATTATGATAAGATCCATGTGATGTGTTGGTCAGATGTATAGGCCTTGATTTTTCCACAATGTAGTGAATCATATCCTGATCAATTGTGCGTGATGATGATAGAAAAATAATTGAAGTGCATTAAAACCTTTCTAAAACTTCTGGGAGCCTTTTTTGAACTTGCCAAGGTTCTGATCAACATCCTTTCTTCCTGTATAATGCATTTAATTTTTAAAATCAACAACCCATTTTATTGATAACATCATACAAAAGACAACAGCCATTGGTGTGGGAATGCCTTGTCTGTCCAGAAATATTACTAATTCACTCCATGAGAAAGGCATGTAGTACTACAATTTGGTCCCAGGGATGGAAGAGTCAATTTTTATTGGGACTAGAAGGGGATATTTGTATCTCAATTGGATGACTATATCTAAGCTAAAGAAATAAGCATGGACCTGGCAGGTGTGGGCAGCGCAAAGTCGTCTTTGGAAGCTCAAGTCTCAGCCTAATTCAACTGTGTAGACAAATTTCCCCTAATCTTATTGACAAATACAGTGCATGGGATTTCTTTTATGGGGCTAGCTTTAACGTTACTAGTAATGTTTGTTTCTTGAAAAAGGAGTTTCACATATTCATATTTATTGTGTTTCTATGAAGAATCAAATGGCTAAAAGGGGAAAGTAGGATTTTGAATCTATTCTTGAGGCCTATATCTTTCTCACATTTGTACAGAGAAAATAAAAAAGATGCAGAATCCCTCTACCAAAGCTGGGCTATCTATGGATGCTAGTTCATAGATTGTGCTCAAATCAAGAGCGACGGGCACACTTAGTATCTATCCAGAAGTTTATTGGATAAGTATTATCTAACAGTATTAATTTCTATTTTTTTGAGGAATTTTTTCCTATATACCAGCATAGATCCATCTTAAATCCAAAAATATCAAATGTTGAGAGGTATCAAATCTTGTTAAGTGTAAATTATTTTGATCATTTAAGATGGCTAAGAGGAATATAGGATGACAATATTTCTATGTAAAAATCATATTCATGGTATTTCTATTCTAGTAAAATTTGTTCTCTCTTTTTTATCTCCTATATAGTAGTTCTTATATTAGGGGTGTGTGTGTATGTAACATATAATATTATTATTCATTTGGGTCTAGCTCAGGTGGTTGAGAGGAGGAATGATTGTTATCCTCTCCAACCCGGTTCAATTCCCATAGGTGACATGTTGAGTTCTTAATGAGTATATTGTCGTACAGTTATTAACCAGCCTTGTTCCCTAAAGATTCTACGGCTTACCTTGGGTAACATCCTCAAAACAATGAGGGAGAGTACTCCAAGGAACAAGGCTCTCTAGGGTCAATCAGTACTAAACCCAACTATTATGAAGCTACAGATTTCATATGTCTTATTTTAGTATTCCTACTCAATGTGCCCAATGTACAGTCTAGTTTAAATGCATTATCAACCCCATCATCACCCTTGTTGTAAAATTCCTTGCAATAGCTTTCTAGGTTTATGTGAAATTTTCGTTCATATCTATGTCAGAAAATTTGTCTGGGTACTGTTGTAGGCACTTTACTTATAATTTTAATTCAGAAGATACTCATATTAAATGACATGCACCAAAAATAAACCACCCAAAGTTCAAACTGACATATTCCAAGTAGAATATTCACCCAGGACTGCAAAATATAACTCAGAAATAGGAGTAACGAGTATTCATATTAATTCCTAGAATGACATCCACTACAACTAGAATACTACCAATATTTTATGCTGTCAATAAACACATGTAAATAAGGGGCACTGAGTATAGAAACCTAGGACTGGTGCTTTCCTTTTTCCGGTTGCCAGATGACTGTCTCACACGCAACGAAGAGTACATAATTTCATTTTATGACCAAATGTTTGCATTCACCCATAGCAGAGATAAGGAACCCGTGTTTCCCTTAGTGAGCAGTAGTCAATACACGAGTTAGTGATGCCATGACCTATGGATAGTGTAAACTCAAACTCATTTAGCTTATACGCAGCCTTCAGAGAGTAATTTTCTTGGTCGTTGCAAGGGTGCACAACAGCTATTATACGGTTAGGAAACTCGTGCTAATAAATATGATTACTTAGCCCTTCTCAGCATATTCGTCCAATAGATGGAATGTGGAATATCGACCCTCAAGCTCAGGTAAATGCGGCCCAACAACTCCAACCAGAACTGAGAACTTGTAAATGTATGTCTCAGCTAGTAAAATAATGTAGCTCTACCAGAAAAATAAAATGGAACTCATGTAGTGAAAGATTAAAGTTTTGTTTCTATCCCTTAGAACTCATACGATGCCACCCAAAAATTTGAGGTGTTGCAGGTTGGTAGTCGTGCCTATTTTTTCTTCACATTTAACTAGAAAGGAGCATATCCAACTCCCTTTCCCTTGGCGTTTGAAGAGGCGAGGGATGCAAATAGAATCCCTTCTCCACAATGACCCTCTCCTCCTTTGAAATCGAATATTAATCACATGACGTCGAATTGGAGCCGAGAGGAGACACAGAATTAAGAACAAGAACCTCTGACGTCTCCTCGTTGTTTTCGAATAGGGGTTTCTACCATTTGCCTGGTAAAGAATGGATAATTTCTTGCTCAAAACCCTTTTCTAATAAATCATAAACATTTAATTAGAAAATATAATAGATTTCACAGCCAACGGATTTCATAACTACCACATATCGATCGCGAATATTTATAAAAATAAACAAGATCTCGTAGTTTTCAGCTAACAAGTTTCATAACTAAAAATGAAAATAAGGATTTGCATACAGCCATAGTCTGTCTCGACTGGTACCAACGCATGTGGATCATCTTCATAGCTACTTTCATCAAAACCCTCCACCTCGCGGGCCAAGGTACCGAAAGTTTCTTCACGTCCTGCCTGCTTCATTATTTCCAAGGCATCCAAAGGGGTCGGAGCTGAGAGGCTTCACTAGGCTGAGAACGAGTGATAGGAGATGGAGCAAGTTGTGTGACAGGATTTTGGGTGGCGGCACCGCCCTAGTAGATATCCTTCCGTTCAGATTGAGGCGGAGAGGATTGATCCCCAAATCTATCTACAAATTTCTCAAATTCTGACGCCTTTTGTGCAGCTTGAATGCGGGTTTTGGAGTGAAAGATTAAAATTTCATTTCTATCCCTTAGAAACTCATACGATGCTTCCTACCACTCAAAATCAAAATAAAAAATTTGAGGTGCTGAATATTACCACTCAAAATAAAAAAAATTAGGTGCTGAATATTGGTAGATGTTAAGTCATCGATTCAATTTTTTTATTCAGGTGTTATTCTTGGACATGACCATGATGTAGCCTCACCACTGCCTGACTAAAAAAAATTAACAAAAACAAAAAAGATATAATTAAAAAAAAAAAAAACCTAGGAAGAACTAGATAAACCCAACCAAAAGAATTAAGTTCTAGGTCATGTCAAATGGAATACTAAACTAGCACAAACTCATCTAACCCAAACTATTCCAATCAATGCTAAGCCCAACTATTTTGAATATTGATTTTTCATATGACTAAGTTCCAATATTTGATATCTTAATTATTTGGTTAAAGTTGAGAAATGCATCATAGATTGGAAGCCTTAATTTGACTACCATAACGACATTTACACTATGCAACTATTTAATTTGATGATTTTAGTCTTTTGGAAACTACATGTAGTATTTTTGGCTCAACGGTGCCCATGCAATAAATTCTTTTTGAGTAAGATCCATATTACTAAAAACTAGATTTGGTGCTTGTAGGTATTTGTATGTTCTATGGGGCTTGGATATAGCCAATATATATGTCTTTCTAGGGGAAACAAGAGATAGAGACTATGAAGAGTTGATTGGAGGAATGCATAAAACATTGATATTGAAAGGGATCGTCATTGATGGAAGTGAAAATATTTTGAGGAGTCCTACGAGTTATGGAAGTGAAGATGTTTTTCCTTAAGAAAGTCCAAATATAGTGTCAGTTAGTGTAAGTGATGATAAATAAGAATTCAACAACCAATAAATAATTTCATCTCTACATTGGTTTGAGGGATAACTTTGCATCCTATCATATGTAGTTACTTCTCATTGTCATAAGTGATGATAAAGAAAAATTCAATAGCCAACAAAAAATTGAATTTGGATGCAGAGTTAGTATATTGTATGTAGTTACTTCTCGTTGTCATCGCTTTTTGACATTTTTACATATGTGCATGAAGAAAACTGAAACCAATGATATATACTTCAAAGAAACTGTGAAAGAATCCTAATATTAATGAACAAATTAGAATTTATGTGGCTAATAAAAAAGCCCAATTTTGATCTAACGTAATAATTCCATGTGTAATATAAATGAATTCATGTAAATTCCCTTATAAAGTTTCACATTTCATTGTCAATCAAGCAAATCTAAAAGTGAGGGACAGAGGGTTCATCAATTACCCTTACAACATAACTCAAAAACTAGCATCCATAATTTTACCACATAGTTGCATAAACTCAAGGGTACTAGTGTGCCCAAGTAGTCATAATAGAGGTGGGGAACATGATACAATTTTGAAATGGTAGATCATAGTTGACAAATTAAGTAAAAAATTTCAATGGTACCATGTTTATCTAGTGAATATGGTGGCATGTCATTAGGCCAACCATCAAGATTCACTTCTTCACAGGCATAAATAAGAGGTTTGGGAGAGGTACAATTTATGGGCTAACCAAAAACTAAGTGTGATGCATCCTTCCAAGCCATTTCTCCCACAAGTGACGGCACCCCACATCTTAGGAAGAGTTGAAATGAAACCTTAAAAAATTATTGATACACACCCACAAAAAAAAGAACATAGGATTTATTGCAACATTCGCTTGTCATTTACCCTAAAAGAAACATGGAGAGAATGATAATAAGTGTCACTGATCTATACCTCTTGCATGCACAACTTCTCTACTCAATCAACCGCCAATATAGAAGGCCTTACTAATAGAAACAAGCAGATGTAAAAATAAATGAAAGATAGAAGGATAACTAGAAGAATGAGAATGAGCATACCTATGGAGTTGGGGTTCACATCTCCATTATCATTGGGATGGACTTGGGTTTTGGGCTTCTTGTCACGATCCATTCATGAACACCTGCCACCACTTTTAAAAAAACCTCCTTTTCTATCTCTTTTCTCCTGACTTATTTTATTACTAGGGACAACCACAAATGTATATAGATATCTATAGCAACAATAGGAACTGAGGACATCAGAAAATTCCACCCTCGCTCACGTTTTACACTTGTTTTTTCATTTGAATGCCTAGTAAATAGAAATCTCGAACATGTCCAACACCTACCACAACGTTTCATAGAACCTCCTTTTCTATATATTTTCTCACGACTCCTTCTATTTCCAGGGATGACCCCAAATATAGATAGATATATGTAGCAGCTATAGGTGCCAAGGACATTAAAAAAATACTCCCTCGCTCACATTTTCCACTTTATTTTCATTTGAATGCCTAGTAAATAGAAATCTTGAACACTGTGATGCATCAACGGGGGAGCTTGTTATTTTGGTCTTCTGTGGTTTTTAGTATGTGCGAGTTGTTGGTATGATAAAGGTGCATGAAGGTGGTATTGAAGGAGGTATTTTTGGGGGTGGCAGTGCTTCTGTGTGGAATACTCCATTTCTGGTGCTTGGTCTGGAAATTGGTGCGCCTAGTGGTTTGGTGGGTGGTTCTTGGTGTCTAGTGGCAATAGGAGAGTCGCCCATTTGGAATACATAAAGTATATCCTAGTGTGGGTTGTGTGAAGCTTCTTGGGAAGCATCAGCTTGGGGTATGTTCCTCCCGCCTTCTCCTTCTCCAGTTTTTTAGGTTCTTGCCGAGTTTCCTAACTGATGGCAAGATGGTAGCTGGGAAATAGCGTGTGGTTTCTTGGGGAAATTTAAGGGTGAAGAGAGATCTGGTTTTTGGGTGTGGTGGTATGGGAAAGTTCCAGTAGACCAGAATCTGATAACGATTGGAGTTGGCCCTCTTGGTTTTATCACAATGTGACCATCCTCGTAGCACAGGAAATCCTCACCCCCAGCCAAGCAAGGATATGTGGGCATAGATGATATGGAAATAGTGGTGGTAGGAGCGCACCGAGGTGGTAAGATCGTTGGTCACTCCCAGCTTGCTGGTGTGGGAATGCGAGTCAGTTGTGGTGGATGAAAACAGGCCTCTCATGGTGGTGGAAGTGTAAGGTCACAACAAACGCATCATCGGGGTGGTGGATAGCAAGGAGGAACAAATAACTGGGGAACTTGTAGGCATGTAGCTCCCGGCCCACGGTAAATTCAAAATTGTTTTCTAGAAAACTGTCGGGAACTAATTCAAACTCTGATGGATCGAGTGGATGCAGCGGAATGGGTTCGTAGGGAGGAGCATGTTGAGTTGATGGCCACTTTGGATAGGATGCAGTGCCCTATCAAGGAGTGAGTATTGGTGGTGGTCTAGTGAGGCCAAAACCACCATGTAGAAAAAGTGGAAATTTTGGACACTTGGCTCGCACACTTCTAAGGGCATGTCCATTGCAACTTCTGTCCACCATCCCCTCTAGGAACAACCCTGGAAAACCCAGCTTCCATTACATCGAATGACTAATATGCTCTCATGTATTTTTTATGTATTACATGTATTTTGGTGTCTTCGACCCTCTCATTTATGGATGTTTTCCTTAGCCTCATTTTTGTATTTTTGTCACTTGTTGCAAACATTGGTGAACAAACCCAGTCGAGGTGAGACCACCTATTTTTTGCTTTGTTGGTTAATGTACATATATTTCACCATATGAATGAATATCGAATTACAAAAAGAAATGTTATGTTTATCTATTCATTAAATGTAAATATGAATATTTGACCTTAGATTTAAAACAAGAGTCACACTTTTAACTTAAATCAATGAAGTTTAAAGATTAAACATTATGACCAAAGAAATATAAATATACATATTAATTTGACTATCTAAATATTACCTTTACTAAAACTATAATGAAGGCATTAGTGTAAAGTAGATAGATATTGATACTGTTGAAGATTGCAACAAGAAACAGTGAAGGAGGCATCCTGAAACATCATTCCTAATCCTAGTTGGAAAATAATCACCTAAACTAGGTGGGGCCCACACAGGTGATTTTGGTGCAAAGTCTATTTTTAGACTATGTCTATTTTTAGACATGTCGATCATATTCTACGAGTTGCAGGATGCTATTTGTGGATGGTTGGTCAAGTTGGAAAAATAGATGGACTTCTATTTTTAGAAATATTGGTCAGAATATATTTTTAGATTGCCAGTCTAAAAATAAATATGTTGAATATTATTAGCTCTTAATAATATTTGGACTCTAAACATTATCTTATTCTCTTAGAGCACTTCAGTTAAGTGCACAGATGTGGCACAGGAGCTGACAGAAGGAATTACGCTATTCCTAAGGGTTAAGTGGAGCTATTGCATGGAGACTTCAGTTAGAACTCATGTGACAGAGTTTGGTGGAGTTGTAGAAGTAGTTGGTGGAGTTGTGTTAAGTTTAACTCAGTTAGACATAGTTGAGCTAGTTGTATCTAGTCTAACTGATTGATACACTAGTGAGAGTGGTGTGAATTAATTAATAATTAATTCACTAAATATTTACTCATTAATCAACTAAAGAATACATCAGTTAACTACAGTGCATGGACAGTTTCAGTGGAGACCAGTGGAGAGGTAGGTGAAAGAGAAAGTGTGACTATTAGTTGTGACTATAGTGTTGCATGATTTGCAACACACAGTGGTTGGAGATGCCTATGAAGATTTCATGAGCAAGGCTGGGGAAATTTGAAATCATCCAGAGCCATTATTCAGCAGTGATTGCGCAGTAGAGGCAGGATAGCAAGTGGCAAAGATCGGTGCATGGGATTTGCTAGATCAGACCTGATTAGTGTGTAGTAATTGGAGATTGTACTGAGAGCTTGTGAGGAGCTTTGTATGATGATATTTACATGATATCTATGACATATAATATACAGATAGTTGGGGTTTTTAGCTTTAAGATTTCCCATAAATTACTGTGTTCATATGTGTGAATTTTTATGGTTTTAATGTGTGCATGCAATTGATTTTATTTCCGCAAGTAATGATCAATAGTAGAAGAGACTCTGTATTGTGCATGAAGTCAAATAGTGTGTGATAAAGAGAATCTCGGATGTATAACATATCAGTTATATAAAATTATACATGGTATCGGAGCGATATTGATCATTGGATCAATTGCAAAGAATTAAAGCGGTTGAGTTTTGTGCTAGTGGAATTCGAAATTGCTGCAGTGTTTTCTTGGTGTCGAAGTTGAGCATTCATTGAAATGTATTTCAGCAGATTGAGATTGGAGTATGCCCTTGAGGGCAGCTTGAATTATATTGCATGGAAGGACAAGATGGAGGCAGTGCTGGAGGATAATGGGTTGAAGGAGTTCATAGATGCAGAAATTCCAAAACCTACTTCTAGCGATGCTACTGCACTTAACGCATGGAAAAAGAAGGTAGAAGGATTCTGTTGGAAGGTGTGAAGGATCACAGAGTGTCCAGCCTTCATGGTAAATCTTCTCCATTCTTGATGTGGAAATCATTGACAGACTTGTTCCAAAGCAAGAGCGACTAGAGGAAGTTGGTGCTAAAGGATAAACTCAGGAAAATAAAAATGGAGAAGAATGACACTATTCCGGTATACTTGAAAAAGTTTGTCCACTGCAGGGATGAGCTTGGGAGTGTAGGAGTTAGTGTGGATGATGAGGACTTGGTGAGCTTAGCTCTCCTTGGGCTTCCGAAGATTTGGCATTCCTATCAGGACTCTGTCAATGGTCGGGAGAAACTGCCAGGATGGGAGAAACTTTGGTCGGATCTTGTGCAAGAGGAGATAAGGCGGGATACCAGGGATGGATCTTCATCAAAGAATGATGATGAAGAGGATTGCGCTTTGGCTGCCAAAGCAAGGAAAGGGAAGGGGAAGAAAAATCCTTCTCAATCTAGTGCGGATGGCTGTAGGTTTTAAACCTGAACATAAATTATCTACACACGAATCTTATAACAAAAAATAAACAATAGCGAGAGCATAAAACATAAAACAGATAAACACAAATATTTTCCCCTAGATCCCAAATCGGGATGACCAGCTTGATTTTTCATTATATTCCTTTTAGTGTTACAACACATATATATATATATACATTCCAAAGCATACATAAACCCCAATCCATTAACCCTGGATTAGAACATAACTGTAGTTCCCTTGACTGGATCTACAAAATACCAGGGGTCGAAAACCATCGTACCCTAAAAACCATGTGCAAACTCATGCACAAAACATGGGTGGGTCTGCTTATGAGTGGGACCGCACACCAAAAAAAATTCGCCGGGGCGCTGCCCCGAACCCCGACAGGGGGGGCTACTGCCCCCCCTGCTGCACCCAGTGGAACGTACAGTGCGTGGGGCTAGTCGTGGAAAGAATATAACACATACCCAAAATTCTCCCACTTGTTGTTTTCTTTCCACAGGGGGCCACAGGAGAGCTTAGTAATTGGGCCAATTCTTCAACACCCATTGTTTCTCTACACCAAGAGAACTTCTGAGTGCTCACAGAATTCGTCAATGCATCTGCAACATTCTTCAAAATGTCCACCTTTACCAGCAACACCCTTTTAGCTTCAACCATATCTCTAAGAAAGTGATATTGAACATCAATGTGCTTTGTCTTTGAATGATAAGCAGGTTTCTTAGCCAAGAAAATTTCACTTTGGATATCACAGTATATCCTTATAGATTTCTGTACCAAACCCATACCTGAACGCAATCTCTGCAACCAAACTTCTTCCTTGCTTGCATGAGTGGCTGCTATGTATTGTGCCTCTATAGTTGAAAGTGCCACTACAAACTGTCTTTTACTCATCCAACTGACTGCACCTCCATATAGGCTAAACACATACCCACTTGTAGATCTTCTTTGGTCCAGATCTCCATCCCAGTCTGCATCAAAAAAACCACGAATGTCCAACATTCTTTCTAATCCTGGTCTTCCTTGGTAGAACAAGCCATAATCACTAGTGCCACGTAAATATCTGAAAACCCGCTTCACTGCTGTCCAATGCTCCTTCCCTGGGTTTGACATAAACCTGCTCAAAACTCCCACTGTATGTGTAATGTCTGGTCTAGTACAGACCATTGCATACATCAGGCTACCCACTGCACTTGCAGATGGAACACGAGACATATCCTCCTCTTCTTCTTGTGTCTTGGGACACTGTTCAGTAGACAACTTTACACCTACAGGAATAGGAACATTTACCGGTTTACTATCCTGCATATTGAATCTCTACAATATAGTATCGACATACTTCCTCTGGTTTAACCAGAGCTTCCTCTTTGCCTGATCTCTCTTAATTTCCATGCCCAAAATATAGTTTGCAGCACCAAGATCCTTCATGTCAAATTTGGAGAATAGCTGGGTCTTCAAATCTTGGATAATTTCTTTGTCATTTCCAATCAACAACATATCATCCACATACAAGACCAAATAAATAACACTGTCACCAATTAATTTAAAATAAACGCAGTGATCCTCCTTGCTTCTAGTGAAGCCAAGTCCCCGTATATAGGTATCAAATTTTTGATACCACATCCTTGGTAATTGTTTTAACCCATACAGAGAATTCTTTAACCTACATACTAGTACTTTCTTCCCCTTCACCATAAATCCTTCAGGTTGTTTCATGTAGATCTCCTCTTCCATATCCCCATGAAGGAATGTTGTCTTCACATCCATATGTTCTACCTAAAAATCAAATGCATCAATAAGAGATAAAAGTAATCTAATAGAAGTAACTTTGGCAACAGGAGAAAAAATATCACCAAAATCAATTCCCAGCACGGGAATAAAATTTTAACTACCAACGAAACTTTGTATTTCTCCACCTTGCCTTCTACATTCATCTTCTTTTTAAACACCCATTTTCTCCCGATGGGCTTCCTTCCAGCCGGCAACTCCACCAAATCCCATGCCTCATTTTTGTGCAAGGATGTCATTTCATCAACCATGGCCTCCTTCCAGAGTTTTCCATCCTCGGAATCTACTGCCTCCCTGACAGTTCTGGGATCATCATCAGTTATAGTTAAGGCAAAACCTGAACAGAAAGCAGATGGACTATACCTTTCTGGTTGCCTTCTTTCCCAAACTAATCTTCTAATAGCTGGAGTTTGTGGCTCTTCATCTTCTGAGTCTTCTTCTATTGTAGAGTCTGATTCATCCTCCTTTAGCTCAAACTCTATCTTCTCAGGTTCCTTTGGTAGAACTTCATGTTTAACAACATCTTTCACTTCTCTAAACACCACATCTCGGTTGTACACAACCTTGCTTGTTTCTGGGTTCCAAAGCTTGTAACCCTTTAAACCATCCTTATACCCAATAAAGATGCACCTTTCAGATTTATTATCCAACTTGGTCCTTTTCTTCTTTTGAACATGTACATATGCATCACATCTAAATACCCTTAGATGTGAAAGAGAGGGTTTCTTACCAGTCCATACCTCATGTGGAGTCTTATCCTCCAACACTGATGAAGGTGATATGTTAACCAGATAACATGCAGTCTCCATTGCCTCTGCCCAGAATTCTTGTCCTAACCCGGTACCACTGAGCATGCTTCTTGCCTTTTCCATTAGTGTTTTGTTCATTCCTTCTGCAACTCCATTTTGCTGAGGTGTGTATGGAGTAGTCTTCTGTCGTGCTATACCACACTTCTTACATAACTCTTCAAATTCCTTCTTGCAAAACTCCCCACCATTATCTGTCCTCAGCACCTTTATCTTCTTCTCTGTCTAGTTTTCCACCAGAGCCTTAAATTATTTAAATCTGTCAAAGACTTCAGATTTCTTCCTCAAGAAATATATCCATGTATTCTTTGAGAAGTCATCTATGAATGAAACATAGTACACATACTTTCCTAGTGATGGAACTGAAATAGGTCCAAACACATCATTGTGCACAAGTTCTAATATCTTCTTCGTCCTCTTACCACCAGAAGGAAAACTCACCCGATTCTACTTCCCATATACACAATGTTCACAGAAATCGAAATCCACAGAGAAATTAGACATACCTTCTACCATACCATTTCTATGCAGTATCAAAAGGCCCTTTTCTTCAATATGTCCAAGCCTTTGATGCCATAGCATGGTCTTTTCTCCCGGAAGACATCTGGGCTTTTCTGTCACTTTCGAGAACCACAGAATTGTTGCACCCATCAATAATAGTGCTTCCCTGAAGCTTGTACAGAGTTCCAATCCGAACTCCCTGCATTAATACCAGTGCTCCCCGAACCATCTTACAGGTATCTTTCTCTAACACTATTTTTACACCTGCATCTCCATCTTGCTTACATAAATCAGATTTCTAGCCAATGCAGGAATGTGCAGAATACTAGGAAGTGTTCTAATCCTTCCACCTTGCAGCTTCATCTTGAATTTTCCACATCCAACGATTCTGCCTTCCTATCATCCCCTAGGAAGACATCACCGCCGTCATATTTCTCATACTTGCAAAACCACTCCTTATGGGGAGTGAAGTGAAAGGATGCACCTGAGTCAATAAACCATGAATCATAATCTACATGTGTATTTGAAGAAAAATCCAAATACACATCCCCACCTTTA
Source organism: Pinus albicaulis (assembly GCA_034641835.2). Classification (NCBI taxonomy): domain Eukaryota; kingdom Viridiplantae; phylum Streptophyta; class Pinopsida; order Pinales; family Pinaceae; genus Pinus; species Pinus albicaulis. Next base: position 777,009,478 of record CM076582.1, read on the forward strand.
TCCGAGGTGGTTTTTTCCTCTGCAGAAGGAGCATCATCAGATCCCTTTCCTTTCTCTTACCTTTCTTAGGAGCTTTAGATCACTCTTTTTTGTAGTGCCCTTCCTTCCGCATTTCCGGCTTCATACCTTTACAAACTTTCCAAGAGATTTATATCTCCCTCTAGTTTAGATCTCCCACTCGAAACCTTATTCTTGTTTCTATTTTGATACCTTCCTCGTACGGATAAGGCATCTCCATTCTAACCCTCCATATTTCTCCGTCTCATTTCCTCTGACAGCAAGGCTGAGACAATATCATGAAAATTAAAGGTAGTTGTATTGCTACCTATTGCAATAACCAGACTGTCCCACAAGTCTGGTAGAGAACACAACAAACTAATGCACTTATCTTCATCTAAGATCTTAATATCAACAGATGACAACTGAATTACTACAGTATTGAAGGCATTCAAATGCTCTATCACCGAGTCTCCATGCTTCATCCTCGGGTTATACAGCTTTTTCCGCAGGAACAACTTATTCACTAGAGACTTATATTGGTACAAAGTCCCAAGTTTTTCCCAAAAATTCTTCGTCGTAGCTTCCCTAGATACATTCAACAATACTGAATCTGAGACACACAACCGTATTTTGCTCTTAGCCTTCTGATCTAGTTTCTTCCAATCTTCATCCGACATTGTCGTTGGTTAAGTACCTGGATCTACCACGATCCATTGATCTTTATCCACCAGCAGATCCTCCATCTTGAGCTTCCACAACTCAAAACTCTGACCATTAAATTTCTCGATCTCTATCTTTCCACCGCTCGCCATCTTCTTTCACCGCAAGAATCGATTCCGTAGATCTCCTACTGAACAGGGTCTACCTCAGGCCCAAGCAAAAAACCCTCAACAACAAAGGCGTCCCCTTGAAGCCAAAACAACTCTAATACCAAATGTAGGTTTTAACCCTGAACAGAAATTATCTAAACATGAATCTTATAACATAAAATAAAAAATAGCGAAAGAATAAAACATAAAACAGATAAACACAGATTTTTTCCCCTAGATCCCAAATAGAGATGACCAGCTTGATTTTCCATTATATTCCTTTTAGTGTTACAACACACATATATACATGCCAAAGCATACATAAATCCCAATCCATTAACCCTAGATTAGAACATAACCATAGTTCCCTTGATCGAATCTACAAAATACCGGGGGCTGAAAACCATCCTACCCCAAAACCATGTGAAAACTCATGCACAAAACATGGGTGGGTCGACATATGAGTGGGACCGCACACCAAAAAAATAGCACATGGGGCTAGTCATGGAAATAATATAACACATACCCAACGATAGCAGAGTGTGACATGTCCAAAGTGAAGTGTTTTTCCTTGTCACGAGCATAGACATTTCGCCACGCATTGTCCACGAAGAAGAAGAACAAGCGGTACCTTTGGAGGCTGCCGGCTAGTGAGAGCTCTTTCCTCACAATTTGTTGGAATTCTCATTGATCACATGCATGGTGTCTAGTGCATTGGGATCAGGGTGGTACTTTGATAGTGGTGCTTCCTTTCACATGACGGGAGATGTGAATCTTTTCAGTGACTTGGTGGAGAAATATCTCTAGTTGCATGTTGAGTTGGGCGACAATGGATGATACAATGCGACCGGCATTGGTACCATTACCTTTTAGAGGGAGTCAGGTAAACTCATTCTTTTACAAGATGTAGTGCATGTTCCAGGTTTAAAGAAGAATTTAATCTTAGTCACAATGTTAGAGGATAAAGGGTATGATGTTGTCTTTAGTGAAGGAAATTTTTTCCTTCGGTACAAAGCAACAAGACAAGTTAAGAAGGTTGGGGTTCAAGCGAATAATCTCTACAGACTTGAAGTAGATGGGATTTCTACGGAGCTTCCTACTGTTAAGAAGTGTAAGAAAGCCATGCAATTGAAGCTTGAGAGGGAGAAGGATTTTCATACAGGTAAGAGTGAACCTTAGGATGTGGAGCAGCCACAAGATGAGGATCATGGAGTGGGCACAACCACTCATGCAGAGAAATTTTGTGCCAAATGGGCAGAGGGAGTGCATGTAGCTATACCACTAGGTGAGAGGTGGGGCGACATGCATGAGTAATTCCAAGAGGAGATTTCTGGGCAGGATTCATTGAGATGGTGTGGATCTCATGAATTGAACCTGGCTACGAGGTGCCCACAGAGCAACAGTATCATGATCAGTTGGATTGATGCAGTCAAATCAAAGTGACAGTCTCGGATACTGGAGCACGGTTCAGAGTTGAGAGCAAGTGCAGAGTGCATGGGTGCAGAGTTCAACAGTGCAGTGGTTCCTGAAGACATGTGCAGTAGCTAAGAATAAGTCGAATACTTTGATGATAGATGCATCAGATTGATTGAGTTGTTTGCACCTATTCAGTTTCGAAAGAGTTGCAGAGAAGATGCATGGAGTTGCATGGCGCTTGCAAAGATTGCAAGGTGAATGCATGGAGTTACATGTCGCATGCAAAGACAGTCCTTTCTTGCTCAGAGGGAGAGTTTAATATTGCAACAAGAAATAGTGAAGGAGGCATCCTGAAACAACATTCGTGATCCTAGTTGGAAAATAATCACCTAAAATAGGTGGGGCCCACACAGGTGATTTTGGTGGAAAGTCTATTTTTAGACTATGTCTATTTTTAGACATTTCGATCATATTATATGAGTTGCAGGATGCTATTTTTGGATGGTTGGTCAAGTTGGAAAAATATATGGACTTCTATTTTTAGACATATTGGGCGGAATCTATTTTTAGATTGACAGTCTAAAAATAGATATGTCGAATATTATTAGCTCTTAATAATATTTGGACTCTAAACATTATCTTATTCTCTTGGAGCACTTCAGTTAAGTGCACAGATGTGGCACAAGAGATGAAAGAAGGAATTACGCTATTCCTAAGGGTTAAGTGGAGCTATTGCATGGAGGACTTCAGTTAGAACTCATGTGACGGAGTTTGGTGGAGTTGTAGAAGTAGTTGGTGGAGTTGTGTTCAGTTTAACTCAGTTAGACACAGTTGAGCTAGTTGTATCTAGTCTAACTGATTGATACACTAGTGAGAGTGGTGTGAATTAATTAATAATTAATTCACTAAATATCAACTCATTAATCAACTGAAGAATACATCAGTTAACTACAGTGCATGTACAGTTTCAGTGGAGACCAGTGGAGAGGTAGGTGAAAGAGGAAGTGTGACTATCAGCTGTGACTATAGTGTTGCATGATTTGCAACACATAGTGGTTGGAGATGCCTATGAAGATTACATGAGAAAGGCTGGGGAAATTTGAAATCATCCAGAGCCATTCTTCAGTAGTGATTGCGCAGTAGAGGCAGACTAGCAGGTGGTAGAGATCGGTGCATGGGATTTGCTAGATCGGACCTGATTAGTGTGTAGCAATTGGAGATTGTACTGAGAGCTTGTGAGGAACTTTGTATGATGATTATTACATGATCTCTATGACATATAATATACAGATAGTTGGAGGTTTTCAACTTTAAGCTTTCCCATAAATTACTGTGTTCATATGTGTGAATTTTTATGGTTTTAATGTGTGCATGCAATTGATTTTATTTCCGCAAGTAATGATCCATAGTAGAAGAGATTATGTATTGTGCATGAAGTCAAATAGTGTGTGATCAGGAGAATCTCAGATGTATAACATATCAGTTATATAAATTTCTATAGATACATGCAATTATGTTAATTGTAGATGAATCCATCTGCAGTGTTAAACTTTAGAGACAAAAGCGTATTCAGAATTTTAACATTGTAGATGGACTCAAAGACCCCTTTGTCTCTAAATATTAACACTGTAGATGAATTCAGAGACTCGTTTAGTGAAATGTAACACTTCAGTATCAAAATTGCAAAATTTCATTTATGGAGTGACACAATTAAAAATTACTAACATAAATGACTAAGTGATATACTGTTTATACTTGTTATTTGGTCATATTTTTATTCTTGGACTATAATGGTCATTTGTATTAATCATTATTAATTTTGTCACTTATTATATAGTCATATATTTTAATCCTAGACTAAATTATTTATTTAAGTTAGTCACTTTTAGTTTATTAATTTATTATCTAGTCGTATATTATATCCCTAGACTAAATTAGTCATTTAGTTTAGTCGCTTTTAGTTTAGTCACTTATTATCTAGTCGTATATTTAATTCCTAGACTAGATTAGTCATTTAAGTTAGTAATTTTTAGTTCGGTCACTTAAAATTTCTCAAATTTAGTAGTATTTCACTTGAAATAATTGCATTAACTAACTTTTTTAGTCACCTAGTCATTAATTTCATCATTTTCTACTAGTGAATCAGGGTTAGTTATTTCAAGTTGATTTCAGTTAAACTAGTTCTAACTGTTGGAGGATCTAGTGGAAGGTCAGTTGTGTAGTGGGACTTCATTCTAACTTAGTGATCATCCCATCTGTGGTGGAGATTCCAAGGCAGTGCACAATTAATTATATACTATATTGAGTGTACACGAATTGTATTGGTAAGGTGATCAACCCTAGGAAATTACGCAAGAATTTTAGAGGAATTTCCTAAATAATAGGGGCCTAATTCCCCAGGGCTTGCACAAGGAAATAGAGGCTCAAGTAGAGGCAGAAATTGACTAAGTTTTGGTCAGAGCTTCTTAGTGAGTGGAGAGATAGGTGACTCACTTACAGGTTGTGCTTAGAACGAGCAATAAATTGTAATACATCTTTATTCATCTGATTTAATGCAAGCAGGCATAAGGGATTTTTAGAAGTTGATTTCCCCTGGAAAAATACTATGTTCATGTGTGTTATTTCTCATTGCATTTTTGTGATTAATGTTCTAAATTGTGAATTGAATTCCACATAGCAGTAGAGTAGGATTATGTCTTGTGATTTAGATTAAAATCACATAAGAGTAAGAGTGTAAGTGTCTGTCAGGGAGTGTAAGTGAATTTCAGGTGTCCCATGGAAAAAGTGTGTTAGGAGAATTTCATAATAGGACTGGTAGGAGGAAATACTATGATTGTGAAAAGGGGATGGAAAAATCATTTTCAGACAAAGGGAGACTTTGGGCTAGACACAACACTATTTTTTCAATGACTTGATTGGGTTCCCAAGTCGCAAAAAAGGTAAGGTTGTCTATGAGGGCATGACAACTAGTGAGTTCTAAGGTGTGTAGGGAATTCTATGAAGTATTAACACATGCTAGAAAGTTCCAAGGCATGTTAGGCATTCCAAGATGTGTTAGGTGCTAGGGTGTGGCACCAACACAGACTAGGGAGTGCCAAGGAAACGGAAGGGAAGACTAGTCTCAATTGCATGGAAATGAATGAATAAGAGTGTGTGATAGGGAGTGTTAGAAAGTTCTAGGAGTGCTAGGGAGGGAGTGAAAATGCATGATAGGCAGTGCCAAGGCATGATAGAGTGTTAGGAAAGCATGCCAATATGTTCCAAGTTCTAGGTTGTGCCAATGTGTGCCTAGGAGTGTTATGGAGTGCTAGAGAAACACAAGGGAGAACTAATATGTCATAATGCATGGAAATGAATGAATAAGAGTGTGTGATAGGGAGTGTCAATGATTTCCAAGCGTGTTAAGGAGGAGTGACAAGGAATTTTTGGAAGTGCTCAGGAATGTTAGAGGGTTAGAGCGGCATGCGGCCAAGATGTGCCAACGTGTGCAAGGAAGTGTTAACTGGGATTACCACGGAAACACAAGGGAGCACTACATCAAAATGCATGGAAATGAACAAATAAGATTTTGTGATTGGAAGTGTCATTTAGTTATAGGTGTGCTAAGGAGGGAGTGACAAGGTATGTTAGGCAGTGTTAAGGCATGCTAGAGGCCAGGGTGACATGCCAAGATTTCCTAGGTGCTAGGGTATACCAACACATGCCAACGAGTGTTAAGGAATGTTATGGAAACACAAGGAAGCACAAGGTAAAAATGCATGGAAGATCGAAATGAATGAATAAGAGTTTGTGACTGGGAGTGTAAATGAGCTCTAGGTGTGCTAAGGAGAGAGTCACAAGGTATGCTAGGTAGTGCCAAGGAATGCTAGAGTGCTAGGGTGGCATGCCGAGATGTGCCAGGTGTTAGGGTGTGCCAATGCATGATAGGGAGTGTTAGGGAAACAAAAGGAAGCACCAGATCAAAATGCATGGAAATGAACGAATAAGAGTGTGTGATAGGGAGTGTCAATGAGTTATAGGTGTGTTAAGGAGGGAGTGACAAGGTTATATGCTAGGCAGTGCCAAGGTATGCTAAACTTTACCAAGGCATGTCAGGAAGTGCTAGGGTGTGTTAGGGTGTTTAAAAGCATGCCAAGGAATGTAGGGGATGCTAACACATGCCACATAGTGCCAATGCGTTTAAGATATGCGAGGTGCTATGATATGTCAATATATAAACTATGTTGCTTAGTTGTTTTACAACCACAATTGGATGTGATGATCCTTGTCTTGGTAACTTGTCAAGTGGGATGGGTTGAGACTGGACATGAGTAGCCTAAGATGAGTTACATGTAATTCTTAGGTGAAAATGGCATATGTTGAATTTCCATGACGTATGAGAATTTAGTTTTGGTCTCAGAATATTTGATGCAAACACACTCAAGTGCCACAACACATCTACTTTTTACAATGAAATCTACACACATTATCGAATCAACTAGTGCACATGACAATTTTTAACTTTTTCAAACCGTTCTTCATTAAATTACAAACTATAATAGAATAGGTTGGAGCTCTTGTACCAGAGATCGTGGCCCTTTACAATCAAACTGATACAAGGAATACAACTACGGCTTGGTGTTAGACTTTTGATAACCAATCTACCTCGAACAAGACAACACTTTAACCACTTTTTGATGGTGGCCACACATAGCCTTTTCAGTCCACATGTCTTGAACATGACATCTAGCAGGTCCTCTTCCCTCCCATTATGAAACTCCTCCATTTGCCTCTATCAATGATCAATTCCTAATCAGTGTATAAATAGGATTTAGTTGGATTCATTTTTATCATCACTTGACTTGGGATCCCTTTGTCTTTAGAGAACTTCACATTTTTCCTTGGAGGACTATTTTGGATGATGGATGCATTTTGATGTATGGATTTGGGATATTTTTATGTGGAGCTTTGTTTTTTCAAATGTGAAGCTGGTTGGATATACTCTCTAACATTGTGAGTGAAAATTTAACTTTATTCTTCTTGTTGTTGCATACTATTGAATTTCACTATAACTAGGGCTAATTGTTGCATGATGAAAATGTGGAATTATGTGTCTATTTAGCTTATTTAATGTATGGGCCATTGTTAGATGAATGAAATTTCTTAGAGATCATTTTATCTCAATAATATTGCACCATTTGTATGAATTATAAATGCTTGAAGGTCACTTTTCGTATTCCTCTAACATTGGACGAAGTTGAGTTTCTGGGCCTCCTTGATCAAGAAACCAAATTCTTGTTCATTATCATCCCTGAATCCATATCCCTAAGTGAATTAGGCACTAGTCCCTCAAAAAGGGTGATGATTTCCCCCCCTTTTTTCACAATTCTCCACTTTTCCCTAGGTCTAGCCCCATTATGTCACCTAGGGCATCAATTTCCCAGGAATTTAGCTAGAAGAAAACTTCAATCTCCTAGAGGAAACTGCGTTGGTGGTTCCCCTCACTCTCCTCATAATTTTGGCCAATTATGACAATGGAATCTCCAGATACCTCAAGCCCTAGTTCTAGGATCAAGTTTTTCTTAGGTGTTCCCAAGGCTAGAACCTAGTAGGATCAATTTGACCCATCGAAGTAAAAAATCTTGCATGATCCTTTTCCCTCACATTGTCCAAGATAGAAACATCATTCATTACTAAACTCCATCCCTGAACCTTGGTTGGGTCCACTTAGCCCCGTGTGGTCCCATTTGGTGTCAAAGGCCTTTCATCAAGGACCATTTGGGAATCCAAGTTCCCACAGGATTTTATGGATTGAGAACTTCCTTCATACGTCTTATTCTTCTCCCTCAACCCTTCAATCCCCCTCCTCTCTCCCTATAAGATCAAGTCCCTTGCTTAAAAGGCAAGCAAGACCCACTCTTTATTATATCTCAGGGAAAGGGATTCTAGGGCTAGGGCTAGTTGGCTGGCCCACTTGACTTCTACTTTAGTCCTTCAAAGTCTGCACATTCTTAGGCCCTATACACTGCCCTTCTACCAATCTTGTTTTCCTTCAAAAGTACAAGATTTAGGGCTCATCTTTGACAATAACCTAACAACCCTCAACTGTACTTGGACTACCATCAATCTTCCCAACCACAGTCAATTATTTTATTGATCTAGGGCCCACAATATTGTCTTCATCTATGGATCTTCAAATCTTCCACCTAACAATGGTTTGAGTCCTCTCAAAATCATTGTTATTGTGTACCGAAAATTTGATCTTTGTTGTCCAATCTGTCAACAAATATAACCTACTCCTCTTATCATCCTTCTAACAATCTGTACATGACTGAACTAGGGTCACAAATCAGCCACTAACAGTCCATTGACTAATTTTTTATAGGTTGCTTTAGATCTCTGCCTAAAACTCTCTGGATAGTCCACCAAAATCAACTCCTCTGGATGTCAATCCATTCTTCGTATGGCACATTTATTTTGCATGCCCAATCTTATGCTCAGGTTCCACCCTCGTCTGGATCTGTTATCTCCACACATACTGAATCTGCAAACCATCCTCCATATATGCGGTCTATATTGCAAAATTAAACCTCGCTCTAAGGGTCACAACTGCTATTCTTCTACGCAAATTTGTCACAGCCTTAAGGGCACACCTTATGAACTAAACATGCTAGGAAGCTATCCTAACTAAGGCACTATACTTATGTACTTCTAGTTGTTGTAGAACAAACCCTATCCACCCATAGAAAAAACCACGACTCTTTCCTCAATAAGAGACTCAACCTAGCTCATATGGATCCATAGATTCTAGGCATTTCTTTGACTGAATCTTGACATGAACTTTAGACCTCAATGTCGACCCTCAAACTAGGGTTACCTCAGTCAATATTACGCATGCGTCTACCTCTGTTCAGGATCTAAATTATAGTGCAGGCCCTCCTCCATTTATGTTGGTCTTTATCACAGACATTGCAACCTACTAACCACCACAAGACAAGATCGTATCAACCCTCTCTTTTATTTCATGTATAAAATATAACCAAAGGGATTCAATATGATCTTGTAATGTACTAAAACAAGATATTGAATCCTTCCTTCAATTTGCGGAAATAAAAAATGACTGCACAATCACGTATAAGTAAGAGAAAGAAATTATCAATCGCACAACACAAAATGTATCTGGGGAAAGAAGCTGCTCAAAACCCCTCTATCTCTATTGTGTATTAAGTCAAGGAATCATGAAACAATAAAATTCTTAATCTCTCATGAGATTCTCCAGCACTATGCCAATTGTCTCCTACTGATCTAGGCAAAATCAGTCTAGTACATAGCCAATTGTCAACCTTCATTTAGACTACCTTTCTCACGCAATTCCTAGGGAATTAGATCCCTATTAATTAGGAAAATCAACCTTCCTTGATTGCACAATCCATTATGTCATCCCAATAACTTTATAATTGCACATGGGCAATCTTGTATGAATACAACTCATAGTTATGTTCCCTTTAACCTCTGTCTCAACTAGGTCTTCCTCGGAACTGACATGCATGCAACTATTAATAATGAATTATCAGTTATCTGAGTGATCGAGCACTCATTGTGAATAAAATATAATTTAATTCAGTGGGCCTCTCACTATATCTTCACTCAGTTATAACTAGTTAAACTAATTTTAACTCAATTAATTGAGATAACTAATTCACACCTACATCCCACTAATGCATCAACTGCAACTGGACCCCCAAAATATTAGAATCCCTCTACATGCATCATCTTAGACCCTCATGATCCGGACATATGTAGGAACACGATAAAATACATAAATAAACATAAACATGAAGATGCAGTAGGAATAACACTTCATTCCATTAATATCAAATACTGAAAAATGCTTACAGATAGAATGGAAAACAAACTAGCTCGGGCGATGGTAGCTTATCTCTAAGAAGAGATGTGGTGGCTACATGCCTCTAAACTGTGTTAAAATTAGGCTCAAGGGAATTTTTATTATTGAAAAATAATAGAAAACCTTAACCCGAGGAGATGTAACACCAAGAGTTTATGGGCCCCATTGGGGGTAATTGGGCAACCAACTTCCCGGGGTCGTAACTTGGTCATATGATCTCTGTTTGACGCAAATGATACCTAGTTAGAAATATCTCTCCAAGGACTAAAAACGATAACGTGATTTTGATGATATCACCAAAACTTTCATGCCCAAAAAACGTTGTTTGGGGCCTCAAAACGGCTCTGGAAGTTTAGGACCCGAAAAACTGACAAAAATAGTAAATTGTGCTATAATTATGGAAACTGAAATACTGAAAGAGACAATGCCGAGAGCCCAAGTGGAATAGGCAAGTGGCCACCAATATCCACCTTGATCTCCTTAACTCGAATTTATTGAGCTAAATCAATCATCATGACTTAGTTAACTCACCCAAGTTGTTATGAGATGAAATTACAATTTATTGTCCAATTTATTTAAGGGAAAAATAGATTAGATGCCTCACATTCCTCACTCCTTGTACATCAAAATTCCTCACCAGTGCGGGTGCATTTTATTTTTGTCCTTTCTGGTTGCCAATTTCACTGTTTCTTGTTGCAAATTTCAACACTCCCCCTCAATAAGAAAGGAATTCAATATATCTCGATCCGATACCTTTGGAATTCTTCATGCAACACTTCTCTAGTGTTGTTTGCACCTGCAAATCCTAAAACTGAATAGCCTTCGAATAACTGAATCAATATAATTCATTTGGCATTAGAGTCTCTTGAATGCTGCTAGCTATTGAACCTATCTACTGGACTCTCTACATTGCTGCTAACATCTGTGTCTGTGCCCTTTGCACTATTGCCAACTCTAATCTGTGCTCTAGTATCTAACATCTGTCACTCTGATTTTTGTCTTCCTGACATCTGACTACATCAATCTAACTGATCCTTCCTGCTATTGTTGTATTGTGGAATCCTCGTAGCTAGGTTCGATCCATGAGACACACCATCTCAATGGACCCTACCCAAATTTCTTAGCTTGGGATTATGTGTAGACATCACCCCACCTTTCACCTAGAGGTATGGTTGCATGTGCTCCCTCTGCCTATCTGGCTTGAAATTTCCCCCTCATGGAGGTCTCTTCTTGAGTGGACGCTTCCACTTGGTCTCCTCTCTGCTTCTCCAATTGTGGCTTCTCCACAACCTTCTGAGACTTCTTCTAAGGTTGCATGTTGAGAGGTAATTTGTACTCCCTCTCAACAGCCAAGTCTCTAACCTCTGCTTTGCTCCTCAAAGCTTTGCATGCATCTGGTACCTCAAGTGCATATAGGTTCTTGATTTGCGCACATTGTAATTGTCCTATTGTTACAAAATTTTCTAAAAAAGAGTTGATTTTAAATCGATAATATCTCCCTCATCCGAGCTCTGAATTGATTTTCCATTTGGGTAGTTTTTCGCAAGGAGTCCAAATATGCCTTTTTTTTTTTACACCAAAATATTCAGATATTCTTTGCAAAATCGTCGCCCAAAAATTTCCTACTCTAATACCATGTAGAAAATTTAACCAACGAGATTCAACCTGATCTTGTAATGTACTAAAACAAGATACTGAACCATTCCTAAAATTTTCAGAAACAAAACACGATCGCACAATCACATATAAGTAAGAGAAATAAATCATCAATCACACAACACAAGATGTATATGGGAAAAACAACTGCTCAAAAACTTCTGTATCTCTATTGTGTATTAAGTCAAGGAATCATGAAACAATACAATGCTTAATATCTCATGAGATTCTCTAGCACTTTGCCAATTGTCTCCCGCTGATCTAGGCAAACTCGGTCTAGTACTTAACCAATTCTAATCCTTCCTTCAGCCTGCCTTTCTCATGCAATTCCTAGGTAATTAGCTCCCTATTAATTAGTAAAATCAATCTTCCTTGACTGCACAATCCATCATGGAATCCCAATGATTTTATAATTGCACATGGGAAATTTTGTATAAATAAAACTAATAGTTATGTTCCCTTTAACCTCTGCCTCAACTGGGTCTTCCTTGGTACTAGCATGCATGCAACTATTGATAGTGAATTATCAGTTATCTGATTGATCACTCGTTTTGAATGAAATCTAATTTAATTCACTGGTTGACCTTTCAGTAGCTCATCACTTAGTTATAACTATTTAAACCGATTTTAACTCATTAAATTGAGTTAACTAATTCACACCTACACCCCACTAATGCACCAACTGCAACTGGACCCCAAAAATATTAGATTAATCCCTCTACATGCCTCATCTTAGACCCTCAACTCAAATTTCTTGAGCTAACTCAATCATCATGACTTAGTTAACCGACACAAGTTGTTATGAGATGAAATTACAATTTATTGTCCAATTTATTTAAGGGAAAAATAAATTAGACACCCCACATTCCTCACTCCTGGTGCATCAAAATTCCTCACCAGTGTGGGTGCATATTTTTTTTTTCCTTTCTAGTTTCTAATTTCAATGTTTCTTGTTGAAAATTTTAACAATTCAAAATTTGATGTGGCCTTCGCACAAAACACCATTGAAATCACATGCCCAAATTCTCATGAGAAACCTCTCTTAAGCTCGATCTTTCATAAGAGAACCAACAATATGCCATCCTATTTCCTAGATAGAACCGACCATTAAGGTATGAAACATTCTTGTGAACCCTCACATGATGATCTTTCTCTTGGAGGATGATCATGGCCTCCCTTTAGCAACCCTTACTCGGCCCTCTTACTCGACCTACTTTAGGACTACATCTCTATTCACCCCCTTGATCAAATGAGCTCCTTCTCACTTGATGTTAATTCCTTCATCCTAAGGCCTCTTTAAATAGTTTTTCTGAGACCTCTTAGGAACCCTCTAGAACTTACGGCTTTTATCCACTTAGACCTTAGGAAATATCAATTTTCCTTTTTAATTTATTTTATATTCTAAACCCCATCTTGGATCCAAAATCCCTTTGCTTGGATTCTTTGCCCACAAATCCTTTCGTGACCAAACTCACATAAACCCATCTCACTAGGCTTGTGGAGTACCTCCCAAGCTACAAAATTCAACAACATAGTCTAGTTGTAGTAACCGTAACTTGGTCAAGCTCTTGTAGTCAAGCGAGGTCTTGATTGGGTTCCCAAGTTGCAAATTAAGTAAGGGTAGTTGTGAGGGCATTATATCTTATAGAGAGGGTCAGTGAATGCACATTGGGAATGAAAAGTCATGCTAAAACATGTCGGACAATATCAATGCATGTTGAAGAGTGTTAGGGAGTGTCGGGGAATATCAAGTGATAACTAGGTCAAAATGCATGGAAAGGAACAAATAAGAGTGTGTGGCAGGGAGTGTCAATGAATTCAAGTGTGCTAAGGATGAAGTGTGTTAGGAGAATTTCATAAGAGGATTTATATGAGGCAAGCCTATGGTTATTATATGGGGCTCAACATAGCAGTTTTAGACAAAAGGAGATCACTTTGTGCTAGGCACAACATTGTTTTGACTTTAGCTATTTTTTAATATGATATGTGGCAGACTTTGGCTACATGCTCATGTTTTAAACTATTCTAGATAATTGCATATTGTAAATTTTTGTGTATAATTTTTGGGGCACTCGACCTGTGTCAGCTTATATCTTGTGTGCATTGTGCATCTTGTGGTTCTTGCAAACTCTTAGTTAATGTTCTACTATTTACATGAACTGAACATACATCTGAAATATTTCCTATGTAAGCTATGTTGCTTAGTTGTTTTATGGCCATGGATAGATCATGTGATCCTTGTCTTGTTAAATAGTTAAGTGGGACAAGTTGAGCTTGGACATGAGTGGCATAAGATGAGTTATAGGCGGTTCTTAGGTGAACAAGGCACAATCTACTTGTAGTAGATGCAATTGGTCAAGTTGTTGCAATTGAAGAAAGCCAATATTGTTACATGAACTGTAGTAGCCAAGGAATTTATTGGGTTCCCAAGTCGTCAAAAAATGTAATGGCTAGTTGTGAGGACATGAGTGCCAAGTCGTGCTAGGGAATTCTAAGATGTATCAGATAGTGTGAAGGAATGTCAAACATTCTAAGATGTGCCAAGTGATAAGGCATGCCAAGATGTGCAAGGGTGTGTCAATGCGTGCCAGGGACTGTTAAGGAAAAAAAAGGGAGAAAAAATTTTAAACTACAAATAAATGAACACATGAGAGGGTTAATAAGTCATCATTTTACCTTTTCCAAGAGGGTCATGCTAGGCACACCAACACTAGGCACAAATAGGTGCCAAGTGCAAAGTCTTAGTGCATTCTAAGTGCCAAGTCTTCCTTTGTTTCTTCTCATATACTTTCCAACAGTTTATCTCAAATAAATTTAATATTAAACCATGCCAAATCATACCAAGGCATGTCAACATATTCCATACATGCATGCTATGAAGTGGAAGAGCATATTGAAGAGTGCTAAGGTGTGCTAGAGATTGATAATGAATGTTGAGGATTTTTAAGGAGTAATAGAACAAAAAATTAAGGGAGCACTAGGTCAATATTCATGGAAGTTAATGAATATGAGGAACATGTGCTAGGGACTAGTGTTAATGAGTGCTATTTTTCATGCCAAGGATGGAGTGACAAGGTATGCTAAGGATTGGTAAGGCATGCTAGGGAATATCAAGGCAGGTTAAGAAGTCTCAAAGCGTGCTTGGGAGTTCCAGGGTTTTCTAATTATATGTTCCAAATAATGCCAAGATATGCCAATACATTCCATGTGCTAAGGATGTGCAGGGTGCCAGGGTATGTCAATATGTGTCAAGAAGTCTCAAAGAAACAAAAGGAAGAACCAATAAGGGGGTTAATAAGTCAGGAATTTATCTTTTTAAAAAGGGGCATGCTAGCCACACTAATAATAGGTCCCAATACATGCTAAGTGACATTGTGTTTCAAGTGCTAATGTATGTCGATGCATTCAACCAAGGTGTTCCAGGGCATGCTAGGGACTAAATGCATGCCAACGCATGCTAGGAGAGTTCTATGTTGTGCAAGTGCATGCCACCATGTACTTGCGTGTCAGTTCATGAAAATATGTTCCAAGACATGCGAGGTGCTAAGAAATGTTAATGCATTCCAAAGCATTAATTTAAGGTGTGCCCACATTTTTGAGGAGTGTTAGGTCTTTCTCATTAATAGAATTGGCAGAGCTTGATTATGTATTAAATAATATATTTCCTACACACACTAGTGGGACTTTATCTAAAGGGAGTTTTTTAGATAATAAACTTAATAGATATGAATCATGTGTTGACTCATAGGAAAACGCTATTCAACTAGTCATTACTTGAGGGAAATGATACACACTAATTACTTCTTAAATAACTGACTCACTCTAACCACTATGGCCTTGGATATATTATAAAAAATACTCCACAATAATTGTATCAATTCATTATCTTTTGACAAAAAATATATTAACACGCACATAACGTCATCAAAAACTCATTGGAATGATCAATGGTGACGAACATCTTTTGACTGTCACCAAAAGTAACAAAAAGAGCATCGGTGAGGGTCATTAAAAGTTCGTCACTAGAAGTGTCACCAAAGAGAGAATTAGTGATGGGCCTTTAACGACCCTCACCAAAATTTTCATTGAAAATGGATTTGGTGACAAGAACTAAAGGACCATCACTATATACACTTACAACGATGCTTTTTTAAGGACCGTCACCATATGTGACATTGGTGACAGACCTTAAAGGTCTGTCACAAGCATGACCCTCACCAATGTCCTTTTTTCTTGTAGTGGATTTGAATCTGATTGTACCCACTGAACCCATCTAAGAAGGAAAAGAACTTCTTCCTTGTAAGGCCATCCAGGACTTGGTCTATAAATGGCAAAGGGAAATGGTCTTTCTTGGTGGATTTTTTAAGTTCTCGATAATCAACACAAATTCGCCACTTCGCATTCTTCTTTGGGACTAGGACAAGAGGAGATACCCACTCACAATCGGATATAGGATATATGAATCCTGCATCCAATAGTTTATGCAGCTCTTCTTTGACTATGTCCTTTAGAGTCAGGTTCATTCTTCTTTGGGGTTGTCTCACAGGCTTGCATCCTTCTTTGATGTAAATGCGATGTCTGCATACTGAAGGATGCACCCCTTTCATGTCCTTGTAATCCCAAGAAAATACTTCAATATTTTCTTTCAAAAGCTGGCATAGATGCTTCTATTCTTCATTTGAGAGGTTTGGGTTGATTTTTAGAGATCTGGATGGGCCAAAATTGACAACCTTGGTGGTTTCAGAGGTTGTCTCAACTTATTTCACTTCCATCCAAGGTTGGCTTTCAGACTCTTTGACTAGGGTTTCAAGAGGAGTGTTAGTGGAGGACTGGTTTTGAATGGCATGGTCTATGAGTTCATCTTCATCAAGCTACCCCCCTCTAAGGATAGCATCTATGGTACACATAGGGGCAGTGTTATATAACTCATCTTCTTCATCCTCCAACCATATAGGGAGATCATGATCAATGGAAGGTTGGGCTGGAGAATATAACACTAGTTGTTTAGACAAAGGCCCATTTTTGATATTCATTTTTCTGGCCTGACAACTAATTTAAGCGTCTGCAATGGCTAATCAAGGTCTGCCTAAGATGACAGGATAACCATTAAACTTGGTTTTTGGCTGCAAGACCAGGAAATCTGTAGGATACTCCCAAGAGTCAATGGTAACCATAACATCCTCAACAATTCCTCTCGAATTTACTATGGACAGATATGCAAGTTGTAGAACTATTGTGGTTTTCCTCAAAGTCCCTTGGAGATTAAGTTTCAACATAGTTTCCTTGGTCATGATATTGATGGCAACCCCTAAATCAATCAGAGCATTGGGAACTATGAAACTATCTATATTTACATCAACAACTAGACTACCAGGGTCCAGGTATTTTGGAAATATCACCTTCCCTAGCATCAGGTCAGACAGTTTTCCTACCACATTGATGGTTGGGGTATCTCTCTTCCTCCTTCTAGGTTTCTTGAAGCACTTTTCTTTGATGATCCTATTGTAGATAGGGACATCCTTAATGGCATGGAGAAGTGGTATCTTTACACACAAATTTTCCAATTCTCCTAAGAGTTCAGTCTCCTCTAGGGTGTGTTAACTAGGGTGGATCAAGCTCTCAGGAAAAGAAGGTTGTTGGATCTGAGTGTTAAGGCTTCTTCCTTTTCCTCCTCAACCTCTATAGGTGGAGATGGGGGATGGTTGTCTAGGAGTACTCTTCCCGACCTAAGATTAACATCCTGTATCTCCACAACATAAGCTGGATGGCATGTTTCTCCACTAGGAGCCTATTGTGCCTATCTGTTGTTCGTGTTTGGATTGGGCTATGCAGGTATAGGTAGCCTAGGTGGAGAAGCATGAGTAAGCTGAGTTTGAGGTTGGGATGGAGGCATTAGAGTAGGTAGTTGATTTTTTTTAGGCCTCCACACTTGGTATGGATTATTCCACTGAGGTTTTTGTGGAACATACTACTCAAATGGTTAGTTTAATAGCTGAGGATGATATGAAGGGTTGGAAGGCCAAGTAGGAGGTGTAGACCATGATGGAGGAGTGGGGATGTACCAAGGTTGCATGGGTGCACTCTGATTCTTGTAATAGTAAGAGTGAGGTGTGCCCTGCATACCTTATTGATATGGTCAAGGGCCTTGAGGCCTTCTCTGGTTGATGAAACAGAGTTGCTCTGGCATTGTTTCCACACCTTGATATACAACTTTAAGTCCAGGTAAGGAGGGACACTTGTCTGTGGCATGATTCTCTTCACAGACTAAGCAAACCTCTATGACATCAAGTGGACATTCATTTCTTAGCTGTTTAATGGTACATCTAGGACAAAATATGGCCAGGGCTCTCTCTTCTTCCTCTTGCTTCCTTTTGACCTGCATTGTGACCATTTGCAAAGAAAAGGTGTGCAACATGTCACTTTTGAAGTCCTCTATAATGTTTCCAATCTCATGTTTTATGAAGGTGGAAGAGGAAGGGGTATTGAATGTACTTTGGCTAGCTCTGTCTTTCTTCCTAAATTCCCTAGAATAGTTCTGGAAGACAGTTTTGATTGTTTCATAGGGTTGTTAGTATATATCTCCTCTTGATAACATATTCAAGGTTTCTATCATCTCTTCATTGATACCTCGAAGAAGTACAAGTTTAAGTGAGTTAGGATCAAGGGTATAGTTTTCTCTCTTATATTTCAATTGAAACCTCTCTGCGTAATCCTTTAGGGATTCATCAGTCATCCTAAATATCTCATCCTTAGTTTTCTTAGACCTACAGTAGTCTTTGTACTTGCTGCTAAAGGTCTCTTCCATCTGTGCCCAGGTAGTGATGCTATCCCTAAGCAGACCCATGAACCAGTGCAAGGATGCATCCTTAAGGGTGGATGGGAATAGCTTCAACTTCTAATCATCAGAGGTGTAGTCATAATTCCTACAGACAACATCAAATTCAAACATGAATGTGTCAAGGTCCTCAGAGGTAAGTCCATGGAAGTGTCGAAGAGCTGAGGGGCTAATTTTTTTCATCTTAGTGTCCCCATCTGCCTCTCTTATGAGAAAGGCTCTCTGGGTCCCAGCCATGGTTAAGATAGGGGAAGCAAGTCCCTCACTTGAAACAAGGTCTTCTTCTTCCCCAATAGGATCCTCAAAATATTCAGAAGAATCTCCTAGAGGGGGTTCAATCTCACTGCCACGGAATAAGATTGAAGGGTGGCCAAGAGGTGATGTGGGGGTTTTAGGTAAGGTTTGTATTTGAGTATTCCTAGTCCTACGAAGAATTAAAATCAAATCTTTTTGTATTTTTTCAATATTTCTGAATTGACATGAAAAGAAAGGAAAGCATAAAAGAATGCTAAAAAAAAATCAAAATATCTACTAGACACCTCCCCAGAAACGGCACCAAAAAGTGGTGAGCCCTGGTATTGCACCAAGAGTGCTACAACTCCCAGGGGCTACCCTACTTTACTTTATCAACCTGGGGTTCGTAGAAATTTTGAGGTGATAGTGCTATATACACAGCAGATGTATTTTGTTCATGTCATCCTCTTCTACTTTACAAAAGGGTGGTATTTCTTAAATGATGAGAAAAATTGTAAAGTAAATTGCTGGAAGGAAAAGAAAGAAAGGAAACTGAACTAAATTGTTGGAAATAAATGACAAGAATGAAGCTAATTGAATTTGAAGAAAACAAATAGTAGACAGGAAACTAATCCTAAGCCATACTTAACTTGGCCAAATGGATAAATGCACTCTAATTATCCTATGATCTATCTACCATGCTTCTATCCATGCAACTAAGCTATCCATGACTTAATTCTAACTAAAAAGTGTTAATTTGCAGCTTAGAGGAAGAAAAGAGCTAAAGTGGCGATTTGAGGGCTTAGTGCATGAAACAGGGATTAGAAATGGAAAGCGGGGGTTAAAACCTTATAAAACCTTATAATATGGAAAAATGGCTTTGGAGTGGAAATGAATGGAAAAGTGCGATGGTAGAGTGCGATGGAGGAAAAAAGCTGTGATTTGCAATGTCACAATCGCAATATCGCAAGTTTACAAGGATAACGGTAAGGATTACTGGAATAAACTAAAATGTGTGAAGTTCGATTTGCACTGCGGTAAAGGTTGCGGGCTGCGATTTGCGATGTGGTAAGACCTGCGAGATGTGATCTATGATGCATGACGTGGAAGAGGGTGACATGGTGGAGTTATCGCATCGGCGGAATAAGTGGTATGTGTTATGAAAAAGGGTAAATGATGTTATTTTTGATTTGCGTGATCGCAATATCACAATCAGTCAGAACAAGAGAGAAGTGTTTAAAGGTATGAGCTAAATGTTGCGATTTGCGAAATGTGATGTATGGTGGCGAGAATTTCAAGGAGAAAGGAAGTGGTCGGGTTTTCAATGGTTTTTGATCATTTTTGCATTAAAATAAGTCCAACGACGGTGACCGATAGGACGAAGGAATAAGGCAGGAAATTGGTGAAGGGGAGCGGTAAGCCTTCAAGGAAAAAGGTAAGCAGTGCGAAGTGCGATTTTCGATTTCACAATATTGCAATCGCAAGGAATGAGTGGTAAGCGTTAAAGGTAAAAGGTAAATGTTGCGATCTGCACAGTGCGACGTACTATGGCAGGATACTAGAGGAGAAAAGTCAGAAGGTGAGTTTCAAAGGTTTTTCAAGCATTTAGTGTTAAAAAGGTGAAGTAGCCAAGACCAATAAAAAGGCAAGAATAAGGCGGGTTGAATGGTTCTAAGTGTCTTTCGTTGAAAGGGTAAGGCGGTCGTGAATGGAGAAAAATAGAGAAGTAAGGCTGAAAATCTTAAGGGTGTTCGAAATAAAGTAAGTGCAACACTAAGATGAGAATTAAAGGAGGGAAATCGAAGCATAAGGGCAGTGCTAAGTGGTGAAGCACAAGTGCAGATTCATGCATGGGAAACAAACAAAAATGTGGGGTGAAACAGTGAAGGGAAGGCTTGGACTTGGTAAATACAAATTCTTTTTGAACTTGAACAAAAAGCAATTTTGGCTTGCGGGAAGGTCTACCCTACTCGAACTCTTTTAATAGAGATGAGAGGGGGGGGGACTTGACCACAGTTTTGGAGTTTTTCCTCTATTCCAATATGCAGAATCAATTAAAACTACAGCAGCATAAAAACTAAATAGAAATGAAACTTATCAGAAGTAGATCTAACTTTAAGAAGCAAAACTAGATAAATGGCAGAAAGGAAAAGATAGTAACAACAAAGAAGCTGAGGCACATGGATTCGGCCCTAACCTACGAGCCTAGCCCTCTGAAAATTAAATCAGTCATATGAAATCAATCTGCTCATTTTATAAAAGAATAACTGCACCCATATTTGAAAGTTTGATTCCTGAATAACACAAAATGCTCAATATCTCACAACAATAGTTTTGAATGGAATCAAGACTAGAATAGACTAGCTCTTCCTAGCTCTAGCTCTGTTCTATTTATTCTATAAGGAAGCTACCAACAGCTCCCTAGAAATTTGGTGATTGATTCGACTGGACTCAAAGTAAACCAAGATTGAGTGCTCTCCTCTTTGAGTGACTCAGTTGCCCCTAGGATTCGAATTGTTGGAGAGAATCCTTGGGGATCCTTTGGTTGATTGTGGAATTCAAATTGCTGGAGATAATATTTGGGATCCTTTAGCTACCTTTTGAGGGTGGAAAATCCTCCTATAATTTATCCTTGTTGTCTCCTCCATGTCTTTGTGATAAAATCTTTATAAAAGTGCTTAATAAATCATGATTTCCTGCACTCAACCTTATATTAGGCACTCAGAGTATGTTAGCCTTAATCACCACCTATACAAGCATCATAAACCCAAATAATAATAAAAATGCAAGAAAAAAAGATCTAACAAGCCAAAAAGGTGACTATTTACCCCTCCAAATATGTCTAATGATGGAGCTCATCATTTATGTAAATTATAGTATCCGTAGGGAATATCTTCATGTAGTTACGTTCTGAGTTTTTTGTTTAAGTATGTAAAATCTCACCTTTAATTACTGTAGGTTTTTTACAATTTATTTGGCTCATAGTTCGTATTTATTACTTCCTATACACATAATTTCTATTTTTCTTATGTTCAAGACTTGGCTACTATCTGAAAGTGTGAATATCTATTTACAGTTCATTGTCTTAGATTATTTTTAATATTTTAAAGAAGAGAGATCAGTTTTCAATGAATACTATGTTTCTATATAGTAAATTTACATTTTTACTTACAACTTGAATAATACACAGTCTGCACTACTTTCTATATGTTCCCAACCTTATTATAGGTGAGTGTCTGGACCACTCCAAGGGTGATAACCCCTTAGTTCGTGTAATAAATTAACTTATATAGGACATACTATCTTCCTCTAAGGATTCATTACCTAAGGGTTAGATTGTCAAACCTGCTAAATTACAGTTGTTTCCTTTACCCATATTTTAGAATAGTCAATATTACAAGTACAGAAACCCTTTTACATAAACACCTCTTACAAAACTTTATTATGCTGGAGTAAATATACATAAGTAACATTTCTATTCCTGTGTTTATGCATACAAAATTAACAAGGTAAAACATACATGATTCCTACTTAAATCAAGTCTACTTATCTCACTTTCTGTGACTCTGATGGCTTCCACCCAACCTTGAGTGAGGCAATAGTGTCCTCCACTCCCCCCACGCTCCGCACCAAGGTAGAAGATTCACAGTAGCTTTTAATCTGAGAAATTAGACCTCAGGACTCCTGTCCAGTTCTTTTCCAAGTCAAATATTATAATTCCACTGGTTCTTCACCAGATCTAGAAGTTCTCTTTCTTCAGCCTCTAGTTATTTCTCTTTCATGCACAGAACCCATTTCCTCCTTTAGGATTTCCTTTTTATTACCCAGAGGAAATGTAACTTCTAGTAACTTCTTACTAAACTACCTTGGAGTCTTGGAAACTTTTAACATCAGATTCATGGTATCATACCATAAGTGGAATATATAAAAAGTAAGAAACTTGATTCATAAATTTTTTATTAACATAATTTTTAATATACTAATTAAAAGCAATACTAAAATGTCTAATTAATTTTAAAAATAAAATGTCTTTTAACAAAGTAACACTAAACATGGGTGTTACAACTTCCCCTGCTTGAAATGAACATCATCCTCGGTGTTAAGTCATTCCATCAAACAGTCTAGGATATGCCTCCCGCACAAAGCTTTCATCTTCCCAAGTCACCTCCTCCAAGCTAAAGTGCTGCCATTACACTTTAACTTGGGTGATAGCTCACTTTCGGAGCATTATTTCTCTCTATTCGAGGATGCGTTGAGGCTCTACCAGAAACTCGCCATCCAGTTCGACCTACATCCAACAAACGATATTTCACTAAATAATCATTTATATTTCCTAGAAATATTTAATTTTTCCATTTCCTTCCTACATGAACATTCTGCCAATGTATTACGTGCTTAGGATCATGGATGTATCTTTTAAGTACATATACATGGAACACATTGTGCACTTGTATGTGCCCTGGTAAGGCTAATCGATAGGATATTGGCCCCACCCTTTCCAAAATTTGGAAAGGCCCACAGAAACGGGGAGCCAATTTAGCACAAGTAGTCCACCTCAGTGTACTCTTCTTGGGTCTAATTTGAACATAAACATGGTCTCCCACCTCAAACTCCCAGCAAGTAATTTTTCAGTATGCATACACTTTCCGTCTATCTTGCGCACTCCTCAAATTCTGTCAAATTTTCTTAACTTCTTACTCCATCTCGACCAACATTTCTGGTCCAAGCATTAATCTTGTTTCAGGACTACCCCAATTAATAGGTGTCTAAAATTTCCTTCCATATAGAGCTTCAAGTGGGCTCATCTTTGAGTGACTCTTGATAACCTTTATTGTAAGAAAATTCCACCAAATGTAGGTAGTTCTCCCATTTTTTGGGTTGCTTCATTACATACATTCGTGACATATCTTCCAAGATCTGGTTTACCTGTTTTGTTTTCCCATCCATCTGAGGATGGTAAGCCATTATGAATTGGATTTGAGTGCCTAATCCTATAAATAGTGCCTTCCAAAAGGCTGAGGTAAGCTTCACATCTCTATCGGAGATCACTGTTTTTGTTACACCATGCAATCTGAATATTTCTCTCATAAAGAGGTCAAAAATCTACACAGTCTCAAAATTATATTTTACAGGAATAAAATGGGTTGCTTTGGTCAAGTGATCCACTACCACCATAATGGAGTCATTATGTCACTTTGTTTTGGGTAAAACAACAATGAAATCCAAAGATATAACTTCCCATTTCCATTCTGGCACCAATATGGGCTGTAATAAACTAGCTGGGTGCTAATGTTCAAACTTTACTTGTTGGCATTCCAAACACTTGGTCAAATACTCAAAAATGTCCTTGCGTATCCCTAGCCAAAAGTAGTCTTTTAGGATAGCTTTTAACATTTTCTGATATCCAGGGTGCCTAGCATAGGGTCTTCTATGATATTCATCCAAGATTAGTCATTTGAAACTTATTTGATTTGGGATGAATATTTTTCCTCAAAAAATTAACATCTCTTTCTCATTGATGTCGTAGTCTAACTGTTTTCCTTGTGCTACCATATCTTGAGCTTGTTTCCACAAGAACTAATATCCAAGATCTTTTCCTGTAGCCTTCTTGCCTCTTCTTGAAACTTGAATTCCACATCATTAAAATATAATTCATAAATATGATGTAGCTTTTTGCTTAATGCATCAGCTACTCAATTCTCTTTTCCTTTAGCATATTTCATTTCAAAATCGAACTCACTCAGGAATGCATTCCATCTTTCCCGATGAGCATTCAAATAATCTTGTTTAAAGTAGATGGTTAGACTACTATGGTCATTTTTTAGTACAAATGTTTTTCCCAATAGGTAGTGCCTCCATATTTTAAGGGCATGCACGACTGCAATCAAATCTAAATCATAGGCAGAGTATCGTTGCTCATTATCTCTTAACTTCTTGTATTTGTATGCTACTACTTTTCCTTCTTGTGACAGCACTGCCCCCAGTCCTTCTTTACTTGCATCATTACAGACATCAAATTCTAAATTCGGATCTGCTACCTTCATAACAGGATCAGTGGTCAATAACCATTTTAACTTCTCAAAACTAGATTGACATTCCATGGTCTAGTTGAACAATCGCCCTTGCGCTGCAAAGAGATTATAGGAAATGAAATTTTAGAAAATCCTTCTACAAAACGTCGGTAGTAACCAACCAGTCCCATAAAATACTGAATATCTGCCACATTTTTAGGAACCTTCCATTCCATGATAGTATTTATATTCTCAAGGTCAACTGTTATTCCTTCAGCTAAAATGACGTGTCCCAAATACTATATTTGTTTCTTTAAAAATTCACACTTACTAAATTTGGCGTATATTTGATGATCCCTTAACATTTTCAGCACTATACGTAAATGCTCCTTACGTTCCTCCTCATTTCTGGAATAGATTAATATATCATCAATAAAAATCAGAACAAATTTATCCAGATATGGATGGAATATGCCATGAATTAAGCTCATGAATTTTGTAGGTGCATTGGTCAAACCAAATGGTAGGACCACAAATTCGTAATGCCCATATCTAGCTTGGAAACTTGTTTTATAAATGTCCTTGTCTTTTATTTTTATTTGATGATACCCCGATCTTAAATCAATTTTCGGAAAGATTTTTGCCCCTTTTACTTGATCAAATAGATCGTCAATTCGAGGCAGAGGATACTTATTTTTAACAGACAATTTATTTAGTTGCCTATAGTCCATACACATCCTCATGTTGCCATATTTTTTCTTTACAAACAATACTGGTGCTCCCCAAGGAGACACACTGGGATGGATATAACCTTTGTCCAACAATTCCTGCAATTGCATCTTCATCTCTGTTAACTTAGGCACACTCATTCGGTAAGGTGCTCGCAATAATGGTGCTTCTCCTGGCGTTAATTCGATGGTAAAGTCTATATCTCACTTAGTTGGCAATCCAGGTATACTTTCTGGAAATACATCCAAGAAATCTTGTACCACTGGTATGTTTTCCATTGCAGGAGCCTTATCTTTGGAATTGGAA
This sequence comes from Pinus albicaulis, assembly GCA_034641835.2. Classification (NCBI taxonomy): domain Eukaryota; kingdom Viridiplantae; phylum Streptophyta; class Pinopsida; order Pinales; family Pinaceae; genus Pinus; species Pinus albicaulis. The sequence continues at coordinate 777,035,359 of CM076582.1, forward strand.
AATCCAACTTGGATTACATATATTTTACATCCCTTCCTAATGCATCTTCCTAGTTGGGATGTTGTTATAGGACGTAGATGAAGAGGCTTCATAATTCCCTTCAGCTCTTGGCGTGTTCCATCTTCAGCTTTGTAGTAAATAATCTTATCCTTGTAATCTACTAATAAGTAGTGCGCTTCCAACCAGTCCATGCCCAATAATATATTATATGATCCTAAGGGTAGAATTTTTAGTTCAACCCTTAGCTTCTGATCCCCAACTTCAAAAAGATAGTTGGAAAATTTGGCATGAACCTTTCATTTTTTCTCGGTGGCCAACTATACTAACCAAGGATTTTTAAACTTTTGGCTCTGTAGATTATTTTTTTCCCCAACCTGGGGGTCTATATAACTTAAAATAGCACCAGGATAGACCAAAATAGATATGGGATGAGAATTCATCTTACCTTCTAGTTCTATCATAGTTGGATGGAAATCTTCTAGTGCAACATTTATTCTAGGTATATTTCGCACCACATCTCCCATAGTAGATGCCTCTTGCACATTAGTTGAAGTTTCATTCCTTCCATGATGTGGATAGTTTTTATATTAATGCCCTTCACCACACCCCCAGCACTGCAATGGTGGTTTCAGTGGTTGTCCCTGATCCGGTTTGCTAGATGCTTCTATGGGTTTGTCCTCAGTTGCCCATCTGGGTCTTTATGGATGTTTCCCAATTTTCTTACTTGTTTAATTCCTTACAGCAACCTTATAATTCCCAGGTCTGTTATTTCTAAAATTGGATGATTTTTTTTGTCCTTTCTTGGGTGGCCAATTTCTGCCCACTTCTCACTTGGCTTTACACTGCTAATAGCACATTTGTGCCTTCTTGATTACCTCATCCATCATTTTGGGACCCAAAAACTCACTTCTCTCTTTCATATGAGAAAGTAAACTACTCAAAAATCGATGTACCTTTTCCTTCTCATCTTTTAGATATGGCACATATCGTAGTAGGGAAGTGAATTTGGTGATGAATTCATCTATCGATAGTTGGCCTAGCCGCAAATCATTAAATTCTCAAGCTTTTTCATCATAGAATCGTTCGGTCAAGTACTCATATTTAAAGTATCGCTAAATTTCATCCCATGTTACATTCTAGTCTTCGATTCCACTTACGTTTTCCACTTCCTCCCACCATAGCATGGCCTTCTCTCGTAATTGGTAAATTGCCAACCGAGATTTGAGTTTGTTGTCATACTTGTATGCTTGAAAATATTTATTCATGTTAATGATCCAAGCTTCTGCCACCTCTTCGGCCTCTCCATCAAATGTAGGGGGCTTAATCTTCTGAAAATCCCCTTGTAGCTCCAATCTCTGCTTCTTCAGTTCTTGCTGATTGGATGCATTTTAGACTCAGCCTCATTGTAAGTCCTACTCTTGTTGCTGCGATGAGTTCAGCTTCCTTCAAGATTGTCAGGAAAATATTGTTGTTGTTTGCCTTGTCCATGAGTTTCCATTTTTAGGCTAGGTTGTGCTGTGGGATGATTTTTTTTATCTAAAATAATTTTAAGTATATTTTCCTGCTCCCTCATCAATCTTTCGTTGTCACTTCATACCCAGACCATTTCTGTTTGAAGCTGCTACACAATATCCAACAACTTATCGGTCTTTCTTTCTTGTTCTTCCAACAAACTGCTAGTTTTGTGGTATTTATCTATACTTAGCTGCACCCACATATATGGGTTAGCTTCTTGATTAGACTGGGGGTGAATTTCCCCTGTGGTTCTAGGTGTTTGATGTACTGAACCCCTTCTCATGATTATTGATGAATTCCTACCTTTAGATTTTTCTTTTTCTGTGCACAATTACACACATTAGTTGTTATGTAGGTGACCCCTTATTGGTCCCAATGTTGAAACACCGCCCTGATACCACTTGTAACATTCATTCATACAAAACTACTACATAAAAAAAAAAATACAAGCATAGTAATTTTATCTACCATACAAAATCAGAAGATACCTTACAACTCCATGCATATGCCACTATTGTAGTTTAGTTAACAAACTATTTATGATTACGAAATCAAAATACATGGAATTAATTAGGAATTAACATTAGGGTAGATGTTTTCATTGAAAACTTACCATAAAGGTATTTATTTTTGTCTCATATCATATATCCCATGATTTCAAATAATATAGAACCACAACTTCTGATTCCAATAATTGTCAAGTTCATTAGGATCATGAGTTCCTAGTCTCGAGGTAGATTTATTAACCTTTATATTTATAAATGATACGAATGGTACAAAGGTTCAATCCATTTAATTGATCTATTCCACAGTGTAAGGTTTGGATAGCTCACAATTTATTTGGCTACTAGTACTTGGCACGAAGATTTTAATATTAAATCTATATGTCGACACATGGCTTCCCCTCCATCGTTGATCTGTCTCCACTTCAATGGTGTATATGGCTCTTGAACTCGTTAGGGTAATGGCCTACCCTCGGCCAAACCCTAGACATTTCATTATGCAACTCCAGATAGGTGGTTGCGAGCTCTGCATCTCCTTTTTCCTACTAAGCAGAGTTGACCTCCACAGTACTGTAATATGGTGAGCATGGCTCATGTTTATGCGAAAGTGGTTCTAGTTTATATGGAGAGTTTAATACACAGTATTTCCATCGCTGCTCTGTGACTTTTCAACATTTTTATTGTCTTTCAGTGGTCTAGACTATTATGCAGTCGAATCTTTGGACGGGTTCATCCAGCTTCTTCCCTCCTCAGCGACCACACAGGTAACCCTCTATCGACGAGCTCAGTGTCAAAATGTTGTTCTCCTTTCTTTTTTTTCCTTTGCTTCTAAAACTAAGAAACAAGGTTTGTGAACGGGGTTTACTCCATTAATATTTCTAATGTTTTGTCCATTTTTGTTACAGGTTTGAAGATTCATGCCTCCCGGGAGACCCTCAAGGTAATAAGACTACCCCCTTGCACTTTTTTCTGGTTCTTAACATTTCCTACTTCTTGTTTCTTTAAAAAATATTGACAGATTATATTCTTCTTGTCATAAAGGTATCAGTGTTTACCCTATCTGCTCGTCATCAATACCCTATCCCTGTCGGCGGATATATTCTGAGACTACTTGTTTCTATCTCTTCTTTCAGGTGCATGAGTTATCAATATTCTCTGTTTGTTTGAAGGAAATCTGGCACTATGCTTTTATTGGCTTATGGGTTTAAGCATGTCGGCCATGCAAGGGTTCTCCTTTGCTCTTTTTGTATATTATTTTCCTTTTTTCTATAAAATTGAGGGACAACTACCCATGCTTCGTCAGGAAAGACATTCTTAATGTTTTTTTAATTGTTGATGTATAATTATGTTTGACAGTTTGTTTTTCAAACAGCCTCGTTAGGTTTTGGTTAGCCGAATTTTATGTAGATAATTTGGATTTGAAAACCCTTAATTGTAATTTTTAATTGGGGTCTACACAATAGCATTCTGCCAGTTCTCTTTCGTTTGTATTTTTTGACTTGAGATGAATTAAAAGTCTCGGTCTTTGAGGCAAATTTGTCAATTTTATACTTCTGTTTTATGTGGTATTGCGTGATGAAAACCTCAATTTCTCTATAGTCATATACTTTGAATATGTTGTGAAATTATAAGCTCCTTTCATGTTTTATGTAGATTATAGTATCTGTGGGGCATATCTTCATGTAGTTATGTTATGAGTTTTTCATTTATGTAAAATCTCACCTTTAATTACTATAGAGTTTTTACAATTTATCTGGCTCATAGTTCATATTTATTACTGCCTGTACACATAATTTATAGTTTTCTTCTATTCAAGACTTGGCTACTGTCTGAATGTGCGAATATCTATTTACAGTTCACTGTGTTAGAGTCTTTTTAATATTTTAAAGAAGACAGATTAGTTTTCAATGAATACTATGTTTTCATACAGTAAATTTACATTTTTACTTACAACTTGAATAATGCACAGTCTGCACTACTTTCTATCTATTCCCAACCTTATTCTAAGTGAGTGTCCGGACCACTCCAAGGGTAATAACCCCTTATTCTATGTACTAAATTAACTTCTACAGGATATATTGTCTTCCTCTAAGGGATTCATTCCCTAAGGGTTAGACTGTCAAACCTGCTAAATTACAGTTGTTTCCTTTACCCATATTTTATAATAGTCAATATTACAAGTACATAAACCCTTTTACATAAACACCTCTTACAAAACTTTCTTATGCTGGAGTAAATATACATAAGTAACATTTCTATCCCTGCGTTTATGCATACAAAATTAACAAGGTAAAACATACATGATTTTTACTTAAAGCAATTCTACTTATCTCACTTTTTTTGACTCTAATGGATTTTGCCCAACCTTGAGTGAGGTAATAACATCCTCCACTCCCCCCGTACTCCACACCAAGGTAGAAGATTCAGAGAAGTTTGCTATCTAAGAAAGTAGACCTTAGGACTCCTGTCCAGTCCTTTTCCAAGTCAAAGATTAGAATTCCACTGGTTCTCCACTAGCTCTGGAAGTTCTTTTTCTTCAGACTCTAGTTGTTTCTCTTTCCTACACAAAACCCCTTTCCTACTCTATGATTTCCTTTTTATTCCCCAGAGGAAAGGTAACTGCTAGTAACTGCTTACTCAACTACCTTGGAGTCTTTGAAACTTTTACCATCAAATTCATGGTATCATACCATAAGTGGAATATATAATAAGTAAGAAACTTGATTCATAACTTTTTTATTAACATAATTGTTAATCTGCTAATTAAAAGCAATATTGCAATGTCTAATTACTTTTTAAAATAAAATGTCTTCTAACAAAGTAACAATAAACATGGGTGTTACATATACTATGCTCAAACTCGATCTATGAAATTAGAGTAAAACTTCATTTAAATATAGGGTATACAAATTGGGCATCAAAAGTTTTAAAAAAAAAATATCTCCAATAATATTCATTTTTCAATATAAATCTCTGACATAAGTATCCTCCCCCTCTTTGACAACAATGAAAACAATATTTCCAACAATACCTGCATTTTTCATTAATCGCAACCATTAGTAAATTATGCAATAATACTAAAGAACTCCCATTTTCTGCAATTCTCCTTGTGCCTACAACTTCTCCACCTTTCACATCAATGGATAAGAAATGCTCCCCTAAGCTTATACTTCTCCTTATATGTAATTATTCTTTTATCCACAACTTTTCTTAGTGTATACAACTCTTCCTCATTTTACAATGTTTCTTAGTCACTATAATTGTTGCCCCTATCTATTATCTCTCCTTATGTCACAATATTCCCTCTCCTAACATCATGGAAAATGGTTTCTTTTGCATCTAGATGCATTTTCTTCCTACAATATGTTAATAGCAAAACAATCACTTCCTTTTATTACTTACATTTCTTCTATCTCCAACTAGGCCACCCCTGTCAAGGTTGTGTCTATCTATCCTTGCATGCAATATTTCCTCTTATGTAACTATGCTCTTGAGATTTCTTTCCTGTACTAGAACTTCCTCTTAATTCTTATTTTAGGGACTACTTCGCCTAGGCTTATGCTTTCTTTTGTCTACAACTTAACTCCTTGATTGCAATATAACTCCTTTTCTTGTAAAGATATGCTCACTTGAACTCATGCTTCTCCTTATTTAGAACTCTCCCCCTTTTTTGATATCAAGATCAAGATTTTACTCCCTATAAACTTATGCATTGTGCCCTGAACTTATGCATTTTTGTGCATTGTTTGTAGTTTATATGGAGAGTTTAATACACAGTATTTCTGTCGCTGCTCTGTGGCTTTTCAACATTTTTCTTGTCTTTCAGTGGTATAGACTATTATGCAGTCAAATATTTATACAGGTTCATCTAGCTTCTTCCCTCCCCGGCGACCACACAGGTAACCCTCTATCGACGAGCTCAGTGCAAAATGTTGTTCTCCTTTTGTTTTTTTCCTTTGCTTCTAAAACTAAGAAACAAGGTTTGTGAACAAGGTTTACTCCATTAATATTTCTAATGTTTCATCCATTTTCATTACAGGTTTGGAGATTCATGCCTCCCGGGTGTTAGCCAGCTATAAAATTTGTTATACCAAATGCTGGCTAAAAAAATTTTAAGCCTTCAAGGAACAAATTTCATTGCTAAAAATTGTTGGCTCTTGAAGACTCTTGAAAGGCCTCATGCCTCTGTCCAAAATCTTCATTGCTGTTCCCATTTTTATACTTAGAAGTTCTACTGATTTCAAGAGAAAAATTGCTGTAAAACCACCATTTTTCCTTTCCCCCTCTTCCAAACTAACCTTCATTTGCTTCCCTATTTCTCCATAAAAATCCTCTATTTTTCATGAGTTCTCTTCTTCCATTCATGAAGATCCATTTTTATAAGGTTTAAAACCCACTTTTAAGCCTTATCGGAACCCTCAAATCCATTGAAAAACCTTGAAAATTTTCATAAAAAACAAAGTTTTATTACTATGGACTTAAGCCCCCTCGGGCTAAGTCCTAACCACTTCCCCTCCATGTGCCTCAGCGTTAAGACCAAACGCTAACCCTTATCGATGCTTATTGCATCACAAAAGTTCAACTGCATAAGACTTTGCCCTGTTTCTAAAGTTCCAATGCAATTAGCCCTTTCTTCATAAAGCCCCCAGTCATACTAATCCTTCATATAACCCTCGGCCCCGCAATCGGGTGCCTATTCGCTTCAAAATAAAATAATTCCCGACCAAAGTTAAAAACATTGGTTATATATTAAAATCGTTGATTTTTGTTATTTTCTAACTTTTCCGCTGATTTAAACCATGATTAATCTCCACCATCGATCTGATCTGCAGATCGACGGTGCAGAGACTGTATCCCTGTGGTCCCCTCCATCCATAATCTGATTGCCCAAAATTGTTGGTATCTATCGCACCGCCTTTGGGCGAAAGTTGTTTTCCCCCCATCGCCAGCGATTCCATAGATCGCGTGACACACATCCCCTGTACTTTTTCAAAACCGCTTGGCCATCGCGCGTTATTGTTCGGACGAGGACGCCGAGTGATATCGCCATGGACTGTCTGATCTGAATCCGCTCATCCAATGGCTATCGCTCAATGAACATGCCCGAAATTTAACGTGGTCCCAGCGTAGTGTTAAATCGTTTTCCGCCGTCGATATGATCTGCAGATCGACAGTCCATATTCCATCGCCCTGATTCCATCGCCCAATCAACGATTCTCCATTTTGACTTTCCCCTCGCTCTCGACCGTCGATCTCTGCACGATCGACGGCTCTGATTTAATCTTTCTTCCGCCTTCTCTGATCAATCCTGACCGTTGGATGATGCCATCCAATGGCCATGCTTCCTCCACATGCCTCCTCAACCATAAACCTATATATGCAGGATTTTGTGATAGTTGTTTGTATTGTTGCAGGGTTTAAATGGTTTTCGACCGTTCTGAAGAAAATTTGCAGGCTGAGGGTGACGACCCTCCCACCTTCAATTCATCAAAGGAAATCATTCACAGGTGTTAAATGCACGTTTCATCGGTGTTTCATAAGGCATTGATGCCATTTGATTCTTGTTTCAGTCCTGCACATTTGAAAGACACAACAAGTCAATCACAAATCAAGAGTATCAGTATAGACGACAAAAATGCACCAGAGTAGAAGATTAAAGGCAGATTTGTGGGATTACGGCTAAGATAGGTTACCAAAGGCCTAATCCCCAATTTAAAACACAAGTTAAACAAAATCTGAAGTGTTTTACCAATAGAAAACCTTACACTGCTACATCTGAGGCGAATTGATTCCTCTCGGCTACCACGGAGCCACCTGTAGCCTCAAACCTATCAAATAGAGGCCGAAGTTATTGAAGAAAATCAGATATTCGCCTCCAGCGCAGCCAGGGAGTTGATTTTGCCACAGGAAAACTAATGCAACAAATATCTGCAGAGTTACTCCACATTATGCAGAGCCTCAAAGTCAACAAAGCTCCCATCTAGCTTTGATATTAATTTTAAAACATTAATACAGTGGTCCACCTGTAAACTTCTCCATCAAGCCCCTCAAAAGGCCGAGAAGTCTTAAGTCTGTATTAATTATCCTTGAGATCTTTTGTTAAGTCTCACCTCCTCATTCTTCTATAAATACTGCAGTAGAATATGAGAAATTGTTGGTTGGTTGGTTATTGTTTGATCACAAGTTGTAATACTGAAACTCTTTGAAGTAAATACATAGTCTGTTGAAGTTGAAGAACAAATTGAAGTCTTGGAGATCTTGATGATGTTGTTGCATGCTTGTTCTTGAGAAGGCTCTATCATTGGATCCATGAGCTTGGCTGTTGGTGAAGTATTCTGAATTGTCTTATGTTTTCCCCCTGTTTTCATTATGTTCCATAATTTCTTACTACAGTAGGTTGAAAGTTTTAGGCTAAGAAATGACTCTTGGAAGCACCTTAGACCTGTTCATCCTTCACTATTTCATGTTTTCTTCTGCTGAAGTATTTTAGAGGCTTTAATATTTCTCTTTAGTCTTCATGCTTGTTTATTTCCTTAATAGTTTGACATTTGGTTTCAGCATGATTTATGGTTCTCCTTTCTTGTCTGCTGCCACTTAAAAACTATTATTGAAGTCTCCCTTTGAATTTCTTTGCTTACAGTGAATCAGAGAAGTCTGTTTTGATCTTGCCCTTTGTACTCACTTAAACAGTTGGCTTAAAGGTCGTTATAATTATGATCATAGATGTTTTTAGGTGTTCCCTCTTCTATGAATATAATTGTCAGTAAATCTTTTATGTTTTCTAAGTCCTTTAGAATAAAATCTTTGAGGAAATAGGGTGTTCCCCGAATGTTAGATTTCATTTTGATGTTGTCTTGAAGTCATTATTTTCTTAAAGAATGTTTGTAGAATTTATGGTTAGCCCTGTCTATCAAATATCTCTTTATTGTTTAAATTATGTTTTCAGGTTCCCTTTGTTGAGAATTCAATTTCTCTTTCCAAATCATTAATGTTCATCCCATTCCAAAAACAAAAGGATCCAGTGGCCAAGTTAGATTTTCCCTCTGATATCCCATATCCTTTGATGAGTTTGTTATAACCTTTTCTTGACTCCATTTCCCAATGAACCAGATGTTTCTCCATTCTATGTATATTTCCTAGACCTTTCATGTTCTGCTGTATCAATTCAATCCAACCAAACAAACAACAAACACCTGCACTTAATAACTAGTCTAAAATCAATATTATAAGCACACAAGACAAATATTTGCAAACAAACATTTGAGAGATCCCTCTTTGAGAACAGGAGGACTAGATCCTGTAACTATAAATATTGGTTCTGATGTTGCCTTGTATTTTGATTTTCCAAACTATTAAAACACGGGACACCAACACTGGGAGACCCTCAAGGTAATAAGACTACCCCCCTTGCACTTTTCTCTGGTTCTTAACATTTCCTAGTTCTTGTTTCTTTAAAAACTCTTGACAGATTATATTCTTCTTGTTATAAAGGTATCAGTATTTACCCTAGCTACTCGTCATCGATACCCTATATTCTGAGACTACTTGTTTCTATCTCTTCTTTCAGGTGCATGAGTTATCAATCTTCTCTATTTTTTTGAAGGAAATATGGCACTATGTTTTTATTGGCTTATGGGTTTAAGCCTGTCGACCATGCAAGGGTTCTCCTTCGCTCTTTTTGTATATTATTTTCCTTTTTGCTATAGAATTGAGGGACAACTACCCACGCTTCATCAGGAAAGATATTCTTAACGTTTTTTTAATTGTTGATGTATAATTATGTTTGAGAGTTTGTTTTTCAAACGGCCTCGTTAGGTTTTAGTTAGCCGATTTTTATGTAAATAATTTGGATTTGAAAACCCTTAATTGTAATTTTTAATTGGGCTCTGCACAGTAGGATTATGCCAGTTCTCTTTTGTTTGTAATTTTTGACTTGAGATGAATTAACAGTCTCGGTCTTTGAGGCAAATTTGTCAATTTTATACTTCTATTTTATGTGGTATTGCGTGATGAAAACCTCGATTTCTCTATAGTCATATACTTTGAATATGGTGTGAAATTCTAAGCTCCTTTCATGTTTTATGTAAATTATAGTATCCGTGGGGCATATCTTCATGTAGTTATGTCCTGAGTTTTTCATTTATGTAAAATCTCACCTTTAATTACTGTATGGTTTTTACAATTTACTTGGCTCATAGTTCATATTTATTATTGCTTGTACACATCATTTCTAGTTTTCTTCTATTCAAGGCTTGGCTACTGTCTGAATGTGTGAATATCTATTTATAGTTCATTATCTTAGATTCTTTTAAATATTTTAAAGAAGACATATTAGTTTTCAATGAATACTATGTTTTCATACAATAAATTTACAGTTTTACTTATAACTTGAATAATGCACAGTCTGCACTACTTTCTATCTGTTCCCAACCTTATTCTAGGTGAGTGTCTGGACCACTCCAAGGGTAATAACCCCTTATTCCATGTACTAAACTAACTTCTACAGGATACATTGTCTTCCTCTAAGGGATTCATTCCCTAAGGGTTAGACTATCAAACCTTCTAAATTACAGTTGTTTCCTTTACCCATATTTTATAATAGTCAATATTACAAGTAAATAAACCCTTTTACATAAACACCTCTTACAGAACTTTCTTATGCTGGAGTAAATATACATAAGTAACATTTCTATCCCTGCGTTTATGCATACAAATTAACAGGGTAAAACATACATGATTTTTACTTAAATCAACTCTACCTATCTCACATTTTGTGACTCTAATGGCTTTTTCCCAACCTTGAGTGAGGCAATAACGTCCTCCACTCCCCCTGTACTCCGCACCAAGGTAGAAGATTCAGAGCAGTTTGCTATCTAAGAAAGTAGACCTCAAGACTCCTGTCTAGTCCTTTTCTAAGTCAAATATTAGAATCCCACTGGTTCTCCAACAACTCTGGAAGTTCTCTTTCTTCAGCCTCTAGTTGTTTCTCTTTCCTACACAGAACCCCTTTCCTCCTCTATGATTTCATTTTTATTCCCCAGAGGAAAGGTAAGTGCTAGTAACTGCTTACTCAACTACCTTAGAGTCTTGGAAACTTTTACCATCAAATTCATGGTATCATACCATAAGTGGAATATATAATAAGTAAGAAACTTGATTCATAACTTTTTTATTAACATGATTATTAATCTGCTAATTAAAATCAATATTGCAATGTCTAATTAATTTTTAAAATAAAATTTCTTCTAACAAAGTAACACTAAACATGGGTGTTACATATATTATGCTCGAATTCGAGCTATGAAATTAGAGTAAAAATTCATTTAAATATAGGGTATACAAATTGGGCATCAAAAGTTTAAAAAAAAACATCATCTCCAATAATATTCATTTTTCAATATAAATCTCTGACATAAGTATCCTCCCCCTCTTTGACATCAATTAGAACAATATTTCTAACAATACCCGTATTTTTCATTAATCGCAACCATTAGTCAATTATGCAATAATACTAAAGAACTCCCCCTTTCTGCAATTCTCCTTGTGCCTGCAACTTCTCCACCTTTCACATCAATGGATAAGGGATGCTCCCTTAAGATTATACTTCTCCTTATATGTAATTATTATTTTATACACAACTTTTCTTAGTGTCTACAACTCTTCCTCTTTTTACAATGTTTCTTAGTCACTATAATTGTTGCCCCTATCTATTATCTCTCCTTATGTCACAATATTCCCCCTCTTAACATCATGGAAAAGGGTTTATTTTACATCTAGATGCATTTTCTTCCTACAATATTTTAATAGAAAAACAATCACTTCCTTTGATTACTTACTTTTCTTCTATCTCCAACTAGGACACCCCTGTCAAGGTTGTGTCTATCTATCCTTGCATGCAATATTTCCTCTTATGTAACTATGCTCTTGAGATTGCTCCCCTGTACTAGAACTTCCTCTTAATTCTTATTTTAGGGACTACTTCCCCTAGGCTTATGCTTTCTTTTTCTACAAATTAACTCCTTGATTGCAATATAACTCCTTTTCTTGTAAAGAGATGCTCCCTTGAACTCATGCTTCTCCTTATTTAGAACTCTCCCCCTTTTTTGATATCAAGATCAAGATGTTGCTCCCTATAAACTTATGCATTTTTGTGCATTGTTTTTAATTGAAATACATCATTTACCTCACTTTCTATTGTTTATTCATATCCTACAAACTTTCCATTTCTTCATTCTTCTCCTACACCTCACTCTCAAAAGTTCAAATCTCCTTAATCTGGCCTGAAGTGTTGTAATATCCTACTTCTCTATTACTAATGAGATTGGATATGAATTACTCCTAAATTTTGTATTAGATATTCAAAGTCTCCCTAGGCAGTAAATATATTTGCAGTCTATTCCTTGGTAGTAATTTATTCCATATTAACACTTTGTTTGGCTACTTTCTCTCTTAAAAGTGATACTTGATGGGAATGTGTTTTATCATTGAATGCATCATAGGGTTATTTGAAATTTTGATTGTACTTGTATTATCACAGATAATTGATATTGGATGATCATATTTTACTATGATATCCTTCATAAGCTACTTCATCCAAATATCTTGGGTACAATACGTTGTTGCAACAATATATTAAGCTTCAACTATGGATATGGATATTGAGGTATATTTTTTTCTAAACCATGATCCCATCTAATTTCCCAAAAATAATTCTCCTCCACTTATATTTTTCCTATCATTTGCACTTCCTTCCCAATCTACATATGTATATGTTATTAAATTAAAGCCTTTTCTTCTTGAATAACATTGGCCAAATACAGGAGTGTCATTTAAATATCTAAATAGTCTCATAACTACTTGCACATGAGTCTCCTTTGGAACAAATTGAAATATTGCAGCCAATGCTACTGCTTAAATAATATATGATCATAATGTCTGAAAATATAGTAAGTTTCCAAGCATTGAATTGTACACATTTTGATTTGCATCAGGGGATCATTGTTGTTCAACATTCATCTTGTGACCATGGGTGTCTTGACAAGTGCACAATTTTCCTTCCCAAATTTCTTCAACATGTCCTTAATCTATTTAATTTGGCATATGAATATTCATTTACTATATTGAACAACTCACAAACCTTGAAATAATGACAATTCTCTGAATGTGGACATTTCATATTATTTTTGTATTTATTCTGCAAACCTCTTTATCATTGTGTCAACATCAGTTCCAAAAATAATATCACCTACATTTACTACAATGATTAACAAATTTTCAATATCTATTTTGATATAAAGGTTTTTGTATGTTACTTCTCTTGATATTATAGTTAATTTTCAAGTCTTGAGTACCAAGCCCTTAGAGCTTGCTTTATTACATACAATTCTTTCCTCAATTTGCACACATCATTTTTATTTTCTGACAATTGATATAATTCGGGGAGCTCGACATATATTTATTCTTCTGAGTTACCATTTAGGAAGTCTGAATTGGCATCCATTAGATAGACTTTAAATTTTCTGAAACAAACAAACACCAAAAACATTTTGGTTCTAGCTACTAGAGCAAAAGTTTCTTCCAAATAAACACCTTCCACTTGTGCATACCCTTTTCAGACTAATCTATATTTATTCCTCACCACCTATCTATCCTCATTTAGTTAGTTCATGTTGACCCAATTAGTGACAATTAAATTATTGTCTTCTGGTCTAGGAACAATTTCTAATGTATTTTTTTTCTCAATCTAATCTAGCTCTTCATCCATAGCATTGATCCAATGCTTATATTTACTAGATTTGAAAAATTTATTTGGTTATATTTAGGAAAACAATGCAAAGCCAACATGCCCTGGTGTGCTTATCAATTTCCTTCTAGTTTTAAATCTTGACTCCTTATTACCAAGGAATTTATCATTTGGATGAAACTTTTGAACATATATTAATAGAGTCATTGGATGAGGAAGTTTTCCCCCTTCCTCTTCGTCCTCTTGTTCTTCTTGTTTTCCCTATTCATGTTCTTCGTTGATTATCTCCCATTATCCTTCAATTATTTTGTTTTTTCTTTATGAGGTAATGCTTCAATTACTCTTACATCAAATTTGTCTACCACTTGTGAATTGTTTTTGTAACATTTATAGTCCTTTCTTCTAGGTGCATAATTAAGGAAAATTCCTTCATTGGTTATGGAATCAAAATTTCCTAAATTGTCTTTATTTATCTTTTTGTAGCACTTTCTTCCAAGTATCTTTAAGTTTTTAATTTTATTCATTCTACCTTTCCATAACTCATTAGGAATATTATTGTTGTTTACTCTAATTTATGCTTTATTCAAAATGTAGACTATAGTATAGATTGTTTTTCCCCAAACTATTTCTAGTATATTGGCTTCATTGAGAATTGTTCTTTCCATTACCCACACAATTCTATTATTTATTTCAAGAAATCATTTTTCTATGGAGTCTTTTCCACTAACAACTCTCTTATAATCGCATGATTTTCACAAAATTCATTGAATTAATTAGAGGTAAACTCACCTCCTCTATATGATCTTAGCAAATTGATTCTCACTCCAGTCTCATTTTCAATCATAGATTTGAAAGCTTTGAATTTTTCAAATGCTTCATATTTCTCTTTAAGGAATGTGTGACCTGTGCCATCCTTCTGTAATCATCAATAAAAATCATAAAATATCTCTTGCATTTTCATTTTTATTTCCTTCCTAAACTGTAGATATCTGTATGAATAAGTTCTCATGTCTTTGATTATGAATATTTTTTTGTCTTCAATCTTCCCATGTTAACATGGCTTACAAATAGTATCATTTGGTTTTCAAATATTCACCATGTCTCGTACTAGTTGTGTTTGTTTTTATTTTTATTAGGTCATTAAAGCTTATATGACCCAGCCTTCTATGCCATAACAAACTCTCATCCATTTTCCATTGAAACATTTTTCTTTTACTCCATCTAATATGTATACATCACTTTAGGTTCTAGTTGCATTTGACACCACTCTTCCAGAATATGCTTTTCCTATTTCACATCTTTTAAAATAGAATGTGATATCAAATCCTTGATCACACATTTGACTAACACTTGGAATATTATATTTTGGACCGTCAACATACAAAACATTTTCAACTTTAGTTTTTCCATTAAGAATAATTGTCCCTTTACCCATTTTTTTAACTAGTGAATTGTTTCCAAAAGTGACACTTCCTCATTTCTCTTCATTTAGAGATAGAATTTTGTTATTATTTCTAGTTATAAGCTTTAAGCATCCACTATCAATGTATAATTTAATTTTTTGGTTTTCAGCATATAGTACAAAACCACGCTCTTGTTTTCTTTCTTTCTTTTTTTCCAAATATTTGTTCTTTTATTTTAATTTATGACAATATATTTTTCTATACTTTGATTTAGAGGACTCAATGTACTACTTCTAAAATCATGATATTTGTGCCTAAAATTATTGCACCTGAAAAACTCAACATGATCTAATAAGGGGGAAAATGAATTGTAATTTTTGACAACTTTCTCATTAAAACTAGTAGCATAGTTTATCACACAATTATTTCTCGATATATTATATGATATCATACTCTTATTCCTCATATAGCCATTCCATACATATGATATGTAATCTATTTCCTTACAAAAAAAATTCTTACATAAAAATCATAGCCACAAGAGATATTTTGATACTTGGATGTAAAATACCTTCTTGGGGGCGTTGATCTTCTAAATCCATTCCTAGAATTTGGTTGGTCTTCACTTCCTTGTGTTGAAGAATTTAACTAGCTTCAGTCTTCATAACTGTACTTATAAAAAGAAAATTGTTATTCAATAAAATGACTTATTAAAACATGGCTTTCATGCTTTGGTCAATGTTTTCTAGGTCAAATCCTCATTGAGGGATTCTAGGTTTTGTCTTGAGTCCTTAGATCCATTTTCAATATTAGTAGAACCTTCTTGGTATTTTGTATCATGTAAAAAGAATCATTTTTCATTCAAAAAGATAATTTTTCACCTCTGCACCAAGTTGGCCCTGGCCTCAACAAGTCAACCTAGATTATCGAAATTCGACCTCACAAGAAGCCTATATATTGACCAACTTGACTTCATTTGGATAGCATCATCAACAAGTTCGATCTCTAAGAAGCAATAGCTGGAAAAGAGTGTGAATTTGCTAGAAAATAAGGAGAGAAGTTGAGAAGAAGAAAATCAAGTTTTTTCGCTACCATTATCTCACACGTGCGAAGATATTGGGTTGAATTTTGGGCCTAAATTATATTTTTGTTGTAGGGTCAAAGTTCTATAGTTGGAATGTCAAAAATATGTTGCTAAGGCAGAAATTTTGATCTGAAGTTGCACCTTGATGCGTTGACACTTGGAAGGATGAGAAAAGGACATATACAAGGAGGAAGGGTTGACTTGGTGGTTGGATTAGGTCTTTGTCTATGCCTATAAGTCTGGAAGTGTCTCATCTTGATTTGAATCTACTGAAGGAAGAGTTCTTGATTGGGTTTTCCCCTTATAGGGGTTTTTCCCTGGTTGTGGGCTTACACCTTGTGTCTCTTTTTTTTATGATATTTATTCACATATAATTTGGTAATTGCTTGATGAAATATAAACTAAATAAGAAATAAAATAAGCCAATGTAATTCACAAGTAATTATCAAGAAAGAGGAATAAAACACTAAATCCAACTAACATTGATTTATCAACGTGATATCAAAGCTAAGGTCAAAGAAGTTTGAATATCACTTTGTTGGAAATTACTGGAATGCTATTATCTCGCTCATGGGGAGCTAAACTGCAGGGATCTCTACAACTTGATATGTCTTATGCAACAATATCATATTTTGGCCAACCCAAGAAACTTTACAAAGAAACATTAATTAAGTACATGGTTAGTAGTGTAGAAAGACCAAGAAATTATCCTATTTAATCTACACCTACTGATATGGATTCATTCATTTTATGTAATTCTGAAACTGGCATTGAAAACAATACTGAACTAAAACAGAAAAAGAAAGCACCAGATAGTGACAACATTTTTCATGAATCATTGTGGCACTTAGATTTTGATGGATCAGTTAACAAATTAGGAGCAGGAGCAGGAGTTTGGATACACAATATGGAAATCAATCATGCAGAAGGTCATGCTTTTAGACTAAATTTCAAATGTACAAATAAGATGGCTGAATATGAAGCTCTTATTTTAGGACTGCAGATTGTTAGAAATTTAGGGGCCAAAAGAGTGTTAATTATGGGAGATTATGAGTTAATTGTGAAACAGATAACAGGAGAATATTATATATATAATCCAAGATTAAGCTGATATAGAGATAATGTCTTAGATCTTATTAAGGAACTGCTTGAATGTGACTTTGCTGCAATCCCTAGAAAAGAGAACATGCAGGCTCACATTTTAGCAACTTTTACTAGTACCTGTAATATTACATTTCAGCCAAATCATAAATATACAACATAAGTTAAAAATAGGCCTACAATACCAGATAATCTTAAATATTAGAAAATATTTTCACAAGATGAATAGATTTATCATTTCATGAACAATGAAGGAGAATTTCAGGGTTGTAATATAGACACATATTGTACAGTAGATCAAAACTTAGATAGTGAGATTGATTTAAAAAATGTAGATGAAAATAACTTAGATTTTGCTAAACCCACTAAATTTACTCAAGCAGACATAGATAATTTAGAGAAAGTAGAGATTGAAGAGTTAGTAGATGATGATTCTGACGTTTTAAACCTCAAAGATAACTTTTTACCTAAGGGATTAGCCCCTTTAGAAGATCCTTTTGACTCTAATGATGTTGCAAGGACACCTAAGATGGAGCCATTAAGATCTAATATTGAAGAGTGTAATATAGGAACAGAGTTAAAACCTAAGATGATTAAACTTTCAAAAGCCTTACTTCATGAAGAAAAAGTAAAATACATAGCTCTGTTTAAGGAATTTCAGGATGTATTTGCCTGGAGTTCTGAGGACTTAAAATCCTATGACACTAGCATAATACAACATAAAATACCCATAAAATAAGATCAAAAACCTTTCAAACAGAAGCTTAGAAGGATCAATCATATTTTGATGCCTTTAATTGAGAAAGAGGTTAAGAGAATGTATGAAGCCCAAATAATTGCACCAATCAGGTATTCTGATTGGGTTTCAAATCTAGTTCTCACTAGGAAAAAGACAAGAGAAATCATATTGTGTGTTGATTTCGGGAATTTAAATAAAGTGTCCTTAAAAGACAACTACCCTCTCCCCAAGATGGATCACATTCTACAGAGGGTAGTTGGTTCTTCTAGAATTTCATTACTTGATATTTCTCTGTATATAACCAGATTCTATTCAAACTAGAAGACCAACCTAAAACTGCTTTTACTACTCCATGGGGCACTTTCATGTATGTGAAAATGCCTTTTGGATTAATGAATGTAGGAGCAACTTTTCAAAGAGCTATGGATATAGCCTTTGATAAAGAGATTCATGAATTCCTTGTGATTTATCTAGATGACATTACTGTATTTTTAAAGACTGACAATGAACATCTAGACCATCTCAGACAAGTCTTTCTCAAATGTAGGAAATTTGGCATCTCTTTAAATCCTAAAAAGTCTTTATTTGGACTGGAAGAAGGTAAATTATTAGGAAATATCATATCTAAAGAGGGAATTAGGATATACCCAGCGAGAATAGAGACCATTCTAAACATTAGTCCTCCTAGCAATATTAAAGAATTGCAAGCTTTCTTAGGTAAAATTAACTTTCTCATAAGATTCATCTCAAACCTAGCTAAAATAATTAGAGAACTTAACAATATGTTGAAAAAAGACTCAGTACTTAAATGGATTATGGAGGCCAAGAAATCATTTGAATCAATTAAACAAACCATGACAAAAACACTAGTCCTTCTAAGTCCCGACTTTAAAACATATTTCATTATTTTCTCCTTTGCTTCATAACACACTATTGCTGCAGTTTCACTGCAGAAAAATAATCAGGGCTATGAGCAACCCATTTCTTTTTTCAGCAAGACACTCATAGATGCCACTTTAAAGTATAACATGATGGAAAAGTAGGCAATAGCTTTAGTGAAGGCTATCAAAGACTTTAGAGTGTACATCCTTTATTCACATATCATTGCTTAAGTTCCAAATGCAGTTGTAAAGGACATTCTAACACAGAATGGGCCTGATGGTAAAAGAGGCAAGTGGATTGCCACAATTTTGGAATATGACATAGAAATAAAACCCACCAAACTCATAAAAGGTCAAGGTTTAGCCAAACTCGTGGCTGAATCAAATTGTCATGCTTTAGATACTAATTTTATTTCCCAAATAGATGATTAGGAAGAGATGGAGACTCCAGAGAGCAGTGAAGCCTTTTCAGACTCACCATGGTATGCAGATATTGTATTTGTATTAGTCAATTTACAAGCTCCTCCTAGATTATCAAGAACTAAAGATAGATTTTTAAAGTTAAAGGCAATAAGATTTTGTATCATAGACAAAGCACTATTTTGGAAAGATCGTGGTGGAATTTTATTGAATTGTTTACTTAAAGAAGAAGCTAATAAAGTTTTAGAAGAGTTTCATGCAGGTGACTGTGGGGGACATCTCTACTAGAAGACTACTGCAGATAAAATATTGAGAGCTAGTTTTTACTGGCCTACCTTGTTTGCAGATTTGAAAAATTATGTGACCTCTTGTCACAAGTGCCAAATCTTTGAAGGAAAGAAAAAGTTGCTACCTTTTCCTTTAAAACCCATCCCAATAGAAATACCTTTTCAGCAATGGGGTCTTGACTTCAATAGTGAAATTCACCCTCCATCCTGAGCCCAACACAAGTGGATTTTTACAGCCACAGACTATTTCACTAAGTAGACAGAAGCCATACCTTCCAGGCAAGCCAATGACACTCTCATAATCTCATTTTTAGAAAACAACATACTCTCAAGATTTGGATTCCCCCAAAAGATAATGACTGATAATGCAGCTACATTCAAGTCCAAAAACATGATTGACTTCTGTCATAAATACCACATTACCCTTGGCCATTCTACTACATATTACCCTCAAGGTAATGTCCTTGCTAATTCCTCCAATAAAATCCTTATGAACATCATCAAGAAACTACTAGAGGACAACAAGAAAACTTGCAACAAGAGGTTAGTGAATGCCTTATGGGAAGATAGACTTACCACAAATAAATATATTGGTACATCCCCTTACCAACTTGTTTATGGGATGGATGTTGTCGTTCCATATTCTTTAGGAGTACCAGTAATGAAGATAATTCAAGAACTTCAAGTTGAAACTAATGATATACAAAGAAGGATTAACCAAACCATACACTTGCAACAAACCAGAGAAGAGGTTTATCTTAAGTCTCAGGTTGTCCAAGAAAATATCAAAAGGATATTTGACAAGAAGACTAAGGAAGATGATTTATATATAGGTGAAAAAGTTTTAAAGTGGGATTCAAGGAGAGAAGAGAAAGGTAAACATGGGAAATTTGAATTCTTATCGAAAGTACCTTATGTTATTCATGGTTACAGAGGTAAAAATGGTTTATTTTTGAAGGAGTTGGATGGATCAAACCTGCTAGGTGGACCTGTCAATGGTAGAATGCTAAAGCATTACTACTCCTCATAATAACAGATAGTTCACTTTGTTTACTTTATTCATTGTATATAACATTGTAGATTTTAGATTGGATTGGGTGTTTTTCCTAGCAAAGTTGAAGCTCGGAGAGGATGCCCTAAGCTTTGAAGGATAAAATATCATAAGTATGAATAATTGTAGAGCTTAGAAAACATTTCCAAAGCCATCATAGTCAAAATTCAAAGGCTACCAATCTCAAAGTTCTTGACATTTCACTAAGAAATGCCATCCCCATGTGGAGCCACTGTTAGGGCCCTATAATAATAGGATTCATATTTTTTGAATTGAATTTGATTAGTCTTGTAATATGTACATACTTTTCTTTCTACAAATTTTTTTCCCGTATTAGAAAAATTAAAAAATGTAAAGAGGGTAAAAGTCCTAAAAGAAAAATCAAAGGACTTGAAAGAAAAAACATCAAAGAGAATAGAAAAATGGACCCCAAACAAAAAAGAGATAAAAATAAAACATGAAAGTGATGAAAATCCAAATGCCACTACTATTTACTTTACTGAAAAATAAATATTATGTGCAGCTTGTTCAAAATTCCATAATCCATGATAAGTCAAATAGCTTAATCTTGACTTATTCATGCTTTAAATTTCATGTTATTAGATAGAGAATAAAGATCTGGCCAAACAGTTTAATCTTGGTAGATCAGTAATTAGGTAGAGAATAAATAAGTTGCTCAACAGTTTAATTTGAGCCCTTGGAGGAAATAAGGATAGATTTAGTTAGTTTTTTGTTTTAAAAGAAAAATGAACAAGGGTTTGCAAGCTCAAATGCACCCAGTTAAATGAAGAAAAAATGTTAGGGTAGCATATGTGTAATATCCCCTTCTCAGGAATATCAAGATTCTATTCTAGAGATTGAATGCAGGGGAATTTACTGGATATGTCACCTTTAAAAATAAAGGATGATATCCAGAGGCTACCTGGCCATCTCCAGACTCTGTCTATAGAACTTGGAATAATCCCTTTTTCAGGAATTTCAACAAGGTGTTCAAGGAAAATATTGTATAAGTAAAATTGTGAAAAAATAACACAGTTCAGGGCTTGGTTCCCCTCATTTATGTTGTATTTGACTTATATATGGAATTTCATCAGAAAAAAATCCATTTAGAATATTTAAACAGATCTCCCAAAAACTTGACTAGCTAAAAAGCACCCAAAGAGGAAGGTTGCAGCAAAATGCAAGCACTGCTTTAGGAATTGCGCAGTTTTAGCAGATGTTCAGAGGAGACCAGAAAGGATACTTGTATTTCAGTCTTATATTATCAAATCAGCATTATGATAAAGACATTTTATTATACATTAGAGTGCATGAGCCAATACAGCAATAAATCTTCAAAAAAGAGAGCAGGAACACAAGTACATTTACTGAAATGATTCAACAACCTTATTTTTCAGGTGGTTCAGTAGATGTAAGTTAAAAATCATATCTAGGACAGATATATGGACAAAATATCAGATCTATACCAGATCTGGAGACTATATATTTTTCTCTACAATATCCACTTGGAATTTTTACAAAAGCATGCATGAATAAGAGTATATCTGAGAAACAAGTTGCAGATCTGGAAACTGCTACAGTAAATTTCTGAATATGAAATTTCATTACAATGGATCAGATCTTAATAGTACATATATCAGCAAGTTAATCCATGGATCACCTAGTGGAAGGCAAACCCCAGCACTAAGGATCTCTGATCTAAACTATGAGCAAAACACCATAAAGAGATCTACAACAAAATAACGCAGTCTGCCAACATAAACAACATTGTGGCTCAAATGTCATAGATAAAAATTGTAGGAGTATAGATCTAAAGCATAAAGAAATGATACACTCTTCCAAGAGGTCAAAGGACCCACTCCATGGAGAGATACTCTCAAAATACACTAGATCTTTACAGATCTAGATCACCACTTACTGCAGCTTGTTGAGACAGCAAAACCCTCAATGGATCAGCGCTGCCAATGTAAGTAGAAGCTTGGCCTCAAGCCTAATAGTGGTTCAATTCAGCAAACTTTCCTCCTTGAATCATCAAAGGAAGAGGTGAAACTCCTGCATAGGAATTCTAGATACAATCCTCCACTCAACAGCAGAGAATGGTATTTGTCTAAGTAGACAAATACTCAGAGATATGATCTATCAACAACCTTCTCTTGCTGCCTCCCTTTCCTTTTATAATATGAGAAAGCTCTTGCAAACCCTAAACCATCTTGATGAGTTAGCCCTTTTCACATTAGAGGCTCCCTTCTAGAACTGTGTTGTCCCTTTTGGAGATGTAATGAACCTAGACAACATTGTTGATTTGGTCAAGGTTGACCCAGTCTTTAGCTCAAACCTATTTCACACCTGCAAGTGATTATTTACATAGCCCTGATTTGTCTTTGTTCACATGGGCATTGATTTATTCAGGATTTTTAGGAGTTTTACATGTCCTCCTTTATTCATTTATTCATGAAACAGAAATTAAAACAAAATTGAATGTTACTTTTAGCTAAGGCTAAGTGGGAACATTACAGTCCTCCCCTCCAAAATGTTGCTTGTCCTCAAGCAACTGACAGGGTTGTTATAGCATCATTTCTCACCTTGACATGATTCATGATTGCTACATGGCTTTTTGGGCACCCATTCCTACAGACTTGGACAAATTCACTTAAAAACAGTGGAAAATCCTCCATACGCGACTATGCCCGTGTTTTTCCGCGTGTATACGCGAGTACAGCTAGACTTTTCCGCGTATGCCATTTTAATGATTAAAAACTATATAAAAATCCCTAATTTCGCGCTGGGTTGATGGTTACTCAGGTAGTTCAACCACCCCAGCCCGTGGCCAACTGTTTCCAACTGCTGAAACTACTTGGAGGGACTATAAAAAGACCTCATGTGTATGGCCTAAGGGAGGGAGAGAAAGTATTGATATTATACTCTGTTGGTTCCCTATCTAAGTCTGATTCCCCGTGCCTCCTGCACTTTCCCAGTTCATTACAGGAAACCCTTATTTCCTTGAGATACACATCCCTTTATATGTTATCTCATATGCACCAGTTTGGAAGGAGTCTTAGCGAGGCAAGGGCTGGACGGATCCGGATGACGGTCTGCGAAGGCCTTGGAAGGATCAGGTGATCTCTCCACGATTACTTTTGTACGTAATATTTATAATACAGAAGTATCATGCTGTTCCCGAAATAAACGTGTTAGTGTATGCTTTAATGTATGAAGAATATTTGTTATACAAGCATTCATTATGATTTATTTAATTTTTTATATGAATCTCACTAACATATAGAGTAGAAATATGCTGTACAACTTGTCCTTTGTGCTGGTTTCTTCTTGTATTTCAGGTTAAGGAGGAAGGACGGTTGCGGGGAGTTTGAACTCCACGTGGATCTACTTCAAACGTAGGACCAACGGGTAAACCTCTCATTCTGCTCTATTTAGTTTTTATGAATGTGCATGATCGTGTGGGTCTCTGTTAAGTAGTACGCCCCTGCTCTGTGGAGGTTGAATCCCAACCAACCTCTAGGGTGTTAATTCCCCGAAACAGAACTGGCGACTCCGCTGGGGATCACATTTTTGTGATTCTCCTGTTGGGTTGTTTCAGCTATTTGGTAGGTTGCCAACAGTTTTTTCTGTCTTTTACAGTCCAGTTTGCTTTCTTGCAGTCAGTCTGAAGTCTTGGTGTCTTTCCCAGACTTGTCTTTTTTGTTTTTCATTATCTTTCTTTGTATACGCCTTTTTGTTTGCACACAGTCGCGTATACCCGCGAGTTTGTGTAAAAGGATCCGCGTATACGCGAGTTTCCCTCCACACAGACGCGTATACACGCTGGTTGCATAACTGCAAGGTCGCGTATACCTAGGCTGATTGTGAAATTTTAAGATTCTGGTGTTTTTGGTCTTTTCTGGCTGTGGAGGCCTGTGTCTGCAGAGTCTCTATACTTACTGGAGTGTGACAGAAGTGGTTTCAAGTCTTGTTTCTCTTTCGTTTGTCTGAAAACTGATCTTTTTGGCAAAGTGTCCTTGTTGGTGCTGGCACTCCTGGATTGAGTTCCAAGATCGCTTTCTGAGTGTTCTTGGCTGTTCTGCTTTATCAGAACAGAGAGCTTCTGCTCACTGACTCGCTCCTATCTTTGTGTTGTGCTTTGCATTGCGCTCTTTGTTTTGTTTTCGATTGGTTTTCTTGAGTTTCATAGGCTAGGGTTTTGTTGCAATTTTCGGAGAACTTTTCTTGCTTCTTTGGAATTTTGTGTTGCGACGAGTTTGCACTATTTCTCTAGGTTGTTTGATTGAGTTTTTGGTCTTCCGTTGCTCTTATTGATCTTGCTATCATTAGCTTTATAAGGTTTGAGAGCATAGTTGAAGTTTATGCTTGAAATTCGGTCTCGTTTTGGCTTGGATTGTGATAGTTGTTCTTGGTTTTTTTTGAAGCTCTTGCTTTATAAAACTGAAAAGCCCAAAAAACATTTGTTTTGCTTTTTGTTTTTGCATATCAAAAACTCAAAAAACATTGTTTCTTGTTTTTTTTTTTTTGTTGCGTTTTTCATTTTCATTTGGCCTTATCTTTTGGAGCTTTAGTGAAATTTCTTGCTTCTAGTTTTCAGCTTGATTTTGAGGAGAGGTGGTCTTTTGATTTCTTCTTCTTCTTGTTGAGTATTTTGGTGTCTTATATTAAGAGTTCTTGTTTGCAAGAATTGGCTTTCTGGATATCAAAAGATGAGTTAAAACTGAAGGAGCCTTTTTGGGAAATTTCACCTTGTTTCAAGGGACTTTTTGCATCTTAGAATTTACATGCTAGTGGTCATTTGCATTAGGTGCATTGAATCATTTAGTTAGCTTCTTAGTTTTTTGTGAGTGTGAGTTTGTAATTCGAAAAGAAAAATACATTTTTTTAGTCTCGTAGAACTTATATAGAAATTGCTCTTCATCGAAAGACAAAGAACTGCATGTGCATGTAGTCAGGTTTTTATTAATTTCTTTTGCGTCAGAACATCATTGGTTTCAACTCCATATCCTTGTGACTTAATACAACAACCCTTAAAATAAGCGATTTAATCTAAAATCAACTAGCAAGTTTTATTAAGTGTCAATCACCAACTAGCTAGGTTGTAGGGCCTTGGAATAGGAGAGAGGAGAGTTAACTCTCGAAGGCCGCTCAAACAAACATAGAAGTTTATTAATTGAGCGAAATCCAACTCCGTGAGGTGGACTGGGAAAGCTCTCATCCGAGAGTCAAGCGCGAGGGGAAGTGAAGGTTAAGAAGAGGGATACCCCCCTCCGATTAGCTGAATCTAACCTCAAGACCGTTCCGCCCAGCTTCTGATACGGATTGGTGTCCATAGTTGCTGTTCCTAGGTTCCACACAGGTGACTGCGGGGGGGAATACCCGTGGTACCTGAGGCAGACGTCGCATCACTTTCCGCAGTACTTCTGGGGGGTGCCCTTGCGAAGCTTGGGTGCTTGAGCCGGCAAAGGCTGTCGTTAGGAGGTCGGCGTAACTATTTCTGATACCTTCGCTAGTTGTTTTGGGCCCTAATCATCCCAGACTGCTTTCGGAAGGCCCTATACTTCGCTTTCCTGTATTTTGGTGTCCGGTCCTCATCACCCGGAGCGGAAATACTTGGAGGCTGTTTGCTTGCTGTTTCTCGGGGATTTTGATTTTAGTGAGTGCTCTTTGCTCCTAGCTTGCCTAGCTTTTCACTTTTCTTGAGTCTAATATAATAAATCTGTAAAAGTGGCTGATCAAGCGCCTCGACGTTCGAGGAGAGTTCGGGGGTTATCTCCCGAGAGTGCAGAGCCTTCTTCGAGAAGGCGTAGGAGCGATCTAGCAGGTGGTTTTCACCCTGTAGAGTCTGACGTTGTGGAGAGAGATCCTCCACTAAGGTCTGAAGGTTTCGTTGCTGATTCCGGTGTCGGTTCCGAGAGGAGCGTTCCGCTCACCTCGAGAGTATTGTTTCCTCAGGAAGAAGATTTTCGGATAGAAGATATACCTGAGCCTGCAGCTACAGGTCCATCTCCTCTTCCTCTTGATCATCGTTTTTTATTCGGTGCGTCGGACCGGAGTCTGAGAGACCGCCGGATCTTCCTTATCTTTCTTATCTTTCGATGGCCACGGCTGGGAACGCGGCTTCTACCGTGAGTGCTGCGGGCATTCAGACCCCTGCTTCTGTCGAGGCAGGGGGCACTCTTGCTCTATCTTCGAGTGCTTCTAGCACTGCTATGTTTGGCTCTGGGTTCACCCAAGCATATGCTTCCCAATCTGGTCCCTTCGTTTCAGGGATGTCCATTGCTGGAAATCCCTCTTTTTCTTTTACCGCCGGTGCAACTGGATCTACGCCCATGTCTAACATGGCTAGTGGATCGGCTTCGTTTCAGGGTTTCCCCTTTGGGACTGGGCATATTCCTAGTCCCAATCCTTCTTTAGGGTCGTTTCCTTTTACGTCCCAGACCCAAAGTTTTAATCCTTGGGCTCAGGGGCCTAGTTCGACTGCTTTTATGGGGTGGAATCCTATGTTTGCAACGTCGGGGGCAGGGAATCAGTTCATCGCGAGTCATCCAGGGAATGCTTCTTTCCCCGCATCGAGTGCTTATCAGTCTTTTTCTCCTCTGTCTAATGCATGGAACCCCTATCAGGGGCTTACCTCTTCAGTCAATACTTCAGCGGGGGGAACTAGCCTGGGTTATGGTAACTCGGCGTGGGGAGGAGGTTCTTCTCCGTTTTCTACGGGTCCTTTCTGGCAGCCTGGTGCCTCATCAAATCCAGGCTATTCTTTTCAGAATGTTGGAAATCCATCCTATCAAGGATGGAATTCTCAGGCTCTGCCTCGATTACCATTTCCGGTAACGTTAAACTTGCCAGACTTGTCGAAGTTAACTAATGACCCGATTCGATACAGTCCGGGGTGGCCTCCGGTTCCAACCAAACTTCCTTCAGACATTCCTAAGTTTGAAGGCAAGAATGGTGAAGATCCGGTAGATCACATCACCACTTTCCACTTATGGTGCTCTTCAAACTCTCTGATCGACGACTCGATTAGATTGAGATTATTTCAGCGCACCTTAACTGGAAACGCCGCAAAGTGGTATATAGAGCTCACTGGGGGAAGTTTCGCCACATTTGGAGAACTGGCTATCACTTTTCTGAACCATTTCCAGTTGCCTGTCAGATATGAGGCTGGGACCGAACTCCTGGCTAATTTTAAGCAGGATGAGGCAACTCACATTTCTGATCATATTCAGGAATGGAGGAGAAGGAAGAGGCTTATCAAAGCCCATATTCCAAGTGAGTTCCTTCTCGAGTGGTTTTTGAAATCGCTTCAGTCAGATATTTCAAAGGATGTATCCATGTCAGGGGTATATTCCGAGGAGCAGGCCATCTTTAGGGCCCAGCAGTTAGAGTTGATCTATTCTCAGTCTGACATGCTTTACAAGTATTTGCCCAATGCTCCTCGCTCCAAATTGGATCTCTCGAAACCCAAACCTGGTCCGCATGGTGACGGACTTGTCGGATCGGTCGGTAGTAGTGCAGCCAGCCTGCTTTCTCAATTGCAGCAGTTGTCTTTACAATCTGCTTCTTCTGGTCAGGCTGTGCCTGCTGATTCATCACCTTCCCAGTCTTTGTCCATTAATGTTGTCCAATCTTCTGAACTCAAAGGAAATCAACAGTCCGATGGGAAGAAGAAGGGACGTAATAACAAGAAGAAGGGCAAGAATGGGAAGGGCAATGCAAATAAAACCAACGAGCGTGTTGGTGAAGGGCAGAAGGAGAAAAAGAAAGTGAAGTTTCCATGCAAGCTTTGTGCTGGAGACCATCTCACACACCTTTGCTCGAAAATTCAGGATGCTCAGCGCCTGTTATCTCAGCAGGGTTCTTCTAGTTCCCAGGCTGTGCTAACAAACCCTTTTCCCCAAGGGCAACAATTAATTGCTGGCGCGAACCAAAATCCTGGGGCTTCCTCTGGAGGTCCTCAGGAAGGGGAAATTCCATTGAATATCTTTATGATGAGTGCTCACGTGGATGTCGCTACGAGATCCCGTGATTATGGCGGAGAGGAATCTTCGAAAGCTAAGGAAGTTCCTGATGCTACTGAGCCGCTTCATATCACGAAGCCAACTGTGGAGTCTATGCCTCGGATACCGAAGGCATCCTCTAAGCGGTCAACGATTAATCCGAACATGAGGGCTGCCCAGAACTACTCGATTGTAGAAGATCTGGCGCAGAGTCCTTGTGCTATGTCAGCTTTAGAGGTACTCCAGTCTTGTCCGGCTCAGCGCAGTGCTTTGCTCATTGCCATTGGGGCTATTGATCCGAAAAATTCTCTTCTGATTACCTTTGATATGAAGAATTTTAAGAAGAGACTTCCTCATCATATGGCCTTCCATATTAAATCATCGTATCGGAAGACTAACATCTTTCGCACGGTTGTTGATGAGGGTGCTTCTACTTGCGTGATGTCTTTTGCATGCTGGAAGACACTTGGATCTCCAAAAGCTACTCCGTCTAGCACTATTCTTACTGCATTCGATGGTCATTCTCACAGACCCCATGGTATTGTCCCGGCTTTTCCCATCTGTGTTGGGGGCAAAACCGTTAACATAGAAGTTGAGGTAGTAGATGCAGCCTTGGACTACAACCTTCTGTTGGGGAGGAACTGGATATATGAGATGGATGCTATTGCATCCTCATTATTTCGAATTGTATGTTTTCCCCACGAAGGGAGGATAGTCACGGTGGATCAACTGGACTGTCCTCCTGTAGACCTGGATGCGCCTTCTGACTCATCTGTTCCTAAGTTGGATAATACCAAGGCGCCTGTCGAGAATTTGGGAGTTGGAATGTATTCTTCCCTGATGGGTTCTTTTGATCTTCCTCCTCCTAAGGTGTCTATTAATGCTATTTCATCCTCCAAGGCCCCCCTTCGAAGAGAGTTCTTTCGAACTCATTATTTTTTGGACCCTTGGACCTTACCTTCTCCAACTGCCACATTGGAAGAAGGGAAAGTGGGTGGAATGGCATTCCCGATTTCTGCAGCTGAGATTGCATATCAGTCTGTTGTTGACACTGCAGAATCTGATCCAGCTCCTCTTTCGCCGGAAGAGTTGGATGGTGATGTGGCTTCGGCTTGGACGCTTACTTCTTCTTCTGCCCAGGATTGTCTAGATACCACTCTTCCATCTGAAGAGGCCATCCTGGAAGCAATGACAGGTATAGAGAGACCGTGGGATGACTTGCATCATCGGTCTTACTTCCTACCTGACTTGAGCGAAGTCGAAGCTAGTTTTCCAAGTCCTCAGTCTCCTGGACCTGTTCACCGAGTCTTGAGCCCCTTAGCACCAGCACAAGTTTATGCTGAAGGGAACATGGCTGTGATCTCTCCGACTATCCCGGTGAACATCTCCAGGAATCCCAACATTATCGAGAACGTTTTCATTGGAGCTGAATGGTCCCGTGAAGAAGTTCAAATCTATACCGAGCTCTTCAAAGAGTATAGGGATGTTTTTGCTTGGTCTTATGAGGAAATGCCTGGCATAGACCCATCTATCGTCCGGCATGAGATCAAGACGTATGAAAACGCTAAGCCGGTCAGGCAAAAACTTCGTCCGGTTAATCCTAGGAAGGCAGCAGCTATCAAAGCTGAAGTTGAAAAGCTGCTTAAGGCGGGATTCATTTTCCCGGTTCCTCTGACTGAATGGGTTTCAAACCCCGTTCCTGTTGATAAAAAGCAAGGAACAATTCGAGTGTGCATCGATTTCAGAGACCTGAATAAGGCGTGTCCTAAAGATAATTACCCCACACCCTTCATTGATCGGATTATTGATGAGTGTGCCGGTAACGAAATTTTTTCCTTCATGGACGGTTTTTCTGGTTATAATCAAATTACTATCCGTCCAGAAGATCAACATAAGACCGCATTTATTTGTCCCTGGGGTACGTTTTCATATAAGAAAATGCCTTTTGGTCTTAAAAATGCTGGAGCTACTTTTCAGCGGGCCATGTCTTACGCCTTCCATGACATCAAGAAGATTATCGAGGCATACTTAGATGATCTAGCTGCTCATTCTCGAAAGAGGATGGATCATCTTGGTCACCTCTGGCAAATATTTGAAAGATGTCGTTTTTATAAAATTCGATTGAATCCGAACAAGTGTGTCTTCGCGGTTACATCCGGTCGGCTGTTGGGATTTATTGTGTCTAAGGAAGGGATAAGGGTAGATCCCTTCAAGGTTGAGGCAATACTTCGGTTGCCTCCCCCGTCTTCAATCCGTCAGCTTCAAAGTCTCCAAGGGAAGTCTAATTTTCTTCGGAGGTTTATCGTCAACTATGCTGAGATTACAAAGGGATATATGAGACTGTTGAAGAAAGGAGTTCCTTTTATTTGGGATGACTACGCTCAACGCTCGTTCGATGCTTTGAAAAAGGCATTGACCTCTGCTCCTTTACTGAGTCCACCCGATTATAGCAGAGATTTTCTTTTGTATCTGGCTACAGCAGAATCTACCATTGGTATGGTTCTGGTTCAGGAGGATGATGCTCTGGTTGAGCATGTTATTTACTACCTTAGTCGGGGATTGGTAGGACCTGAACTGCGATACACCCAGATAGAAAAATTATCCTTAGCAGCAGTCCATGCTGTGCAGCGACTCCGGCATTATATTATTCTTCGCAAAACTTATGTCTTGGCAGCTGCCAATCCATTTCAGTTTGTCCTCAGCAGGCGAGTGATTGGGGGCAAATATAATAGATGGATTGTGATATTACAGGAATTTGATCTAGATTTCATGTCTGCCAAATCCAAGAAGTCATTAGTCTTTGCGGAATTGATCTCCGAGTTGCCTTGTGGAGAGGAGATGATCTATGATGAGTCCTTTCCGGACGAACACTTGTTTTTAATCTCTCCACAAGATCCTTGGTATGGGGATATCATTGTATATCTCCAGACTGCGAAGTTTTCCTCTTCTTTTTCGAAAGATGAGCGTCGTAAGCTGCGTCACTTAGCTAAAAGTTATCTGATTATTGGTGATGCTTTGTACCGTCGAGGGGTTGATTCAATCCTAAGATGCTGCTTAACTTTCGAAGAAGCTGAGGCTGTGCTCAATGATTCTCACGGTGGAGCTTGTGGGGGTCATTTATCAGGGCTTGCTACAGCCCAAAAGATTTTGCGTGCTGGCTACTTCTGGCCCTCGATTTTCAAAGATTGTATTGAATCGGTCAAGAAGTGTCATCCTTGTCGGGTGTATACTCGAAAAATGCGCGCTCATCCAGCTCCGCTTTTTCCAGTCATTACTGTCGGACCCTTTACAAAGTGGGGTATGGATTATACTACTTGTAACCCGCCTTCGGCAAAAGGTCACAAGTACATTATCGTAGCGGTAGACTACTTTACGAAGTGGGTCGAAGCTATGCCTACTTTTGGGAACGATGGTGAGACTGCAGCTCTTTTCTTCTTCAACCAAGTTATCGCTCGTTTCGGTATACCTAGAGAGATTGTCACTGACCATGGCAGTCACTGTCAGAACAGTATGATGGCTGAGTTGGCTCTTAAATTGGGTTTCCGGCAGGAGCATTCATCTCCATATTATCCTCAGGCCAATGGCCAAGTGGAGGCCGTGAATAAGTCCTTGAAGACAATTCTTCAACGGACGATTGATAAACATAGATCCAACTGGCACATTATGCTATATCCTGCACTCTGGGCATACAGGACGTCAGTTAAAACTGCAACTGGCTTTACTCCGTTTCAGTTAGTCCACGGGGTGGAATCCGTATTCCCCATTGAATGCGAGATTCCTTCCCTTAAATTAGCTGTTGAGCTTCTTCCTGACACTTCTAGTCTGGCAGAACGGCTTCTTCATCTGGAACATCTTGATGAGCAGCGTCAAGATGCGGCCACGTTGAACGAAGCGCATAAAAACAGATTCAAAGTTCAGTACGATAAGGCGGTTAAGCCTAGGGTCTTTTCCGAAGGCGACCTTGTTTTGGTCTATGCCCAAGAAAAAGATGCTTTGGGGGCAGGAAAGTTTAAGTCGATGTGGTATGGCCCCTATATCGTCAAAAAGGTCCTTAAGAAAGGAGCGTATACCTTGGTTGACTTCGAAGGGAACGAGTTGCCGGAGCCCCGAAATGGGCTCTATCTGAAGAAGTATTATGCCTAGGCTTTGGCCTGGCATTTTGCTTTGTATATAGTAGTTTTGTTTTGTACATATCTGTTTGATTTTCGATTTTTGATGAGATGGTGATGTTTTTGATCTGCTTTGGCAGGTTGTGTTGATGTCATGAGTCATTTTGGTTTCGCCGATGGTGCTAGTAGACACACCCGGAACTTAGCTTCCGCGGCTTGGGTGCTTCATTATCCTTCCGGTCAGCTGTTGGTATCAAGAGATGTCTGCATTGGTCTTGCTTCCAATAACGTAGCAGAATACACTGCAGTTATTCATCTACTCTCGGAAGCAATATCTTTGGGTGTTGATTCGTTGGTAGTTTTCTTGGACTCCCAGCTGGTGGTGTCGCAGTTGAACAACACTTATCGGGTACGAGATCCATTTTTATTACGATTTTTCTTGAGGGTACGTTTGTTACAAAGGTCATTTCAATTTTTAACATTCATTCATATTCCTCGAGCTGACAATTGGTTTGCTGACTCATTAGCTAATCAAGCTTTAGATTGGCATATTAATCATTCAATACAATAAATTTTAATCATCAAAAACTTCATACATTTGATACATTTATCACATCACATCAAATATCGTTGTATATATCATCGGAGTGTCAAAAAACTTTACAAAATTTTGGATCCATAAATGCCGTACAAAACTTGGGCTTATGCCCCATCATGTTCAGTCTCAAAAAATATACAGTCATCTAATATGTTAAATTTGTCTACTCCTGAGGACCCTGCCCAGCATTCCTATAGAACATCACTGCAGTGGCCACACGGCGAAACAGTCTAACCCAGTCCCGGGGTACTCCTACAACCCGTCTCTGGACGGCTTCTGGCAAGTCCTCCACAGCAGCCAGAGGGATTTGGCGGGTCAGTCCCTCCAAGTTTCTCGGCACGGCCTGGAGTGTTCTGTCAGAATCCGCTGTCTCTACCTCACCTCTGCGGCGTTTATGACATGCTAGGCCCTCAGGACGCACTGGTCCAACATATGAAACATGATCATTTTTTATTTTTCAGTCATTATGAATCCAATCCAAAAACATGTTTGTTTTTCATTTTTCATACATATTTGAAAAATCCAAAAAAAAAAAATCATATAAGTTAAAATTTTTTGAAAAAACTTACCGACTGCTCCCCATGCTGCACCGGGTGGAAGTACTAGATCTGGATCTCCTCGGAAATCCATCCCGGCATAGGGATAGTCGTCTACTGCGATGATCTGTTCTCTCCACCATAAGAAGAACTCATCGTCCCAGGTAGTTCGGGGTACCTCGCTGCCCCCCAGTCTCTTCATCATGTCTGGCCAACGGGCGATTCTTGGGTCCCGAGGGCTGCTGATAGTCGAGATGACTTTGGGTCTCAAAGCTGGAACTCTCTCGAAGAAGAATGTTGTCAAAATGGTACCATAGCCAAAGTGTTTTGTCTTTATTTGGCGAATGGAGGTCAGTTGTTGTTTCATGTTCTGTAGCAGGGCTGTGCACCAATCATACACATGAATTAAGCACTCTACAGCTATGCTCATGTGCATCCTGGACGCCTGGTGTAGTGAGGCAGATCTTGCCACTCTGCCGATGGTGAATAGGAGGATCTTTATGTGCAAATCCCTGATATCTCTGATAGCAATCTGTGTGCCAACTTTCTTGGAATTATCTACGCAATAGATTTGGACATAGTCTTCCACGGTCAACCCTCCCAGGGGCTTTCCGTGCAGGTCTACTGGGTCTCCCCTCCTGGAGAGTCCAGTGATGAAGTATATATCTTCCACTTCTATGCGTAGTGGCATCTGATCAATGATGAAGCAATCCTGATCTGGTTCCCAATAATTTACGAGCATTTCAAGCAATCTCACATTACTTTTCATATTGGGCATTTTGAAAAATTTGAACAATCCACAGTTTCGGAGGACATTTTGTGCTGCGCGATCCTGCATGACCTCTTGGTCTATTGCGCTATGCTCACGTTCCCTCCATGAGATGGTCATCCTGAGAAATTTCATCAAAATTTGCATTAGAAACTCTTTTTGGGTTACGGACTTGCGCATACGCGACTTTTCCTGTGCACAGTCGCGTGTATACGCGGCTTGCCTTCATTGAACCCGCGTATGCGCAGATACGCATTTTTTAAGAAGGGTTTCTAGGAAAAAATTCACTTAATTTTAATTTTCAAACGGACAAAATGAATAAACAGGATGATTAAGGAGCCTACCTGAAGTTTCGCTGAATTCCGACGGTCGGTTGTTCCTGATTTGACGAAACAAGTGTTTAGCTCCAGAGCTTTTTTTTCCAAATCAGCTATGCAATAATGAACCAAATGAGAGGTAATTTGTGTATTTATGGCTAAAAAATTGAAAATTTTCGCAAAATTTCTTTATGCTTATTTTTTTCGATCTATCTTATGCTGTATAACTCGATTGCTTGGAAGTGCCCAGTTTGGTATGTTTTCAGGTACATTTTGACGATTTTGAGATTTTTCTCGGTTTTTGATCCATGATTTCCGACTCTTCACGGCAGGTAGATGATCTTCGCTGGCATATAGGTTAGGGAAATCACTTTCCGTTGCATCTTGCATTCTAGCCTCCATACTGATCACTTGCCTTAGGGTCGATCCCATCAGGTCATGAGTATTACACCCATTTCACTCGCCGATTATTTAATCATGACTTGATGGTAAAGCCTTCCTTTACATGGGCTTCCTAGTT
This sequence comes from Pinus albicaulis, assembly GCA_034641835.2. Lineage (NCBI taxonomy): Eukaryota > Viridiplantae > Streptophyta > Pinopsida > Pinales > Pinaceae > Pinus > Pinus albicaulis. The sequence continues at coordinate 777,070,938 of CM076582.1, forward strand.
AGTTCCTCGCTATCACTTGTTGCCCATGCTGCTTTTTATGTAGGCTTGGGAGTCCTCTTTAGTCCCGCCATGTATTATGTGTTGAAGCTTCATTCTTCTTCTTCATCACTTATCATTTTTTCTGGATTTTACCCTAGAGGCTCCCTGGTGTCGTTAAGTTGTATTACTGCATTGCATATTGGCTACTTGTTTATCCTGGCCTTTAGCCGGCTTCATATGGACTCGATGTTTAAGCCAACTTTTGACCTTGACTTTCTGTACAAGTTAACCATTGCATGCACTTAGCTATCACGACTTGACACCTTTGTACCCATGGATGGAACGTTCCTCTGAGTATCACTGACCAGTTTTCGCCAGCTTGCATTGAGCATAGGATTGTTCCAATCCCAGGAACTAGTGCATCTGCTTTCTTGATACTCGTTCTATCCATTGTATCATAGCATTCTTTTATTCTTTTTCAGGCTTATTATATGAAAAAGACAAAAAAATCAAATATAACAAAAAGAGCGGGAACGGGATGTATCTTCGTTATTTTGATGGCGGTACAGAGTCAGTTTGTCGCCCTTGAACAAAGCACATATACTTATATATATTTCCTTCATTTGGGATGGTTCTAGTTTGACCTAGGTTCAGCCTTTACCATGTTTCACTTGTCGGTTCTCCCCCGGTTGGTTATCTCTTCCAATAATATGGAGAGTTTGTTTTGCCTCCTGCAAGACAGACTTATACAGTGTCACTTTTTACTGCCATGGTCATCACAGAGTCGTGCTTTTGTTCAAGGGAAGTCTAGCCTGAGTCGGCCATTCTACGGTGTCTCTTGACTCATTATTCAGTCGGCCTTCCCGGTCTTGTCAGTATCATGTTCTATCACATCAGATGTTTTGGTCTTCTGCTCGTGCTGGTTTGAGAAGGTCCCCATTGACTTCTTGCCGGCGGGTTTGTCTCCTATCGACTACGACACATTGCTCTGAGAGAAAACCTAGAGCCGCACCTTGGGCCTATTTCCATTATTGATAGGTGACCTCGTGCTCGGCATTTGATCATCATCATGGGTCTTTGACTGAGTGGTTTCCCCTGTGTTCGACGTCAGCACACATTATCACACTTGGGATTCGTGCAGTACCTTGATTTCCATTTGACCCTATCGGTGGATTTCTCGCCTCTGTGTCAACTTTCATTATTGGTTGGTTCAGAGGGTTTCTTCCATGCGCTAGCTTCATCTTGTGCATGTCGGAAACGTACTTCGGTTTTGGTTCCATCACTCTACTTCGTCTGATTCCTTCCAAATCTTGGCTTGCGGGTTACACTCGCGCTGGACTGATGTGGGATGCCTTAATGCCTTCCTTCCAGCAGATCTTTTCCCATCGACTCCGACTCATTGCTCTGGGAATAAGGTCTAGAGTCTTTTTGTCGGTACCTTAGGGTTTGCAGTCATCAGTGGCAGACTCTTCGCTATCGACAGTGGGGATTCATCATTGCCTCCTGATTGGTAGATTCTTTCAAGTGTTCGACTTCAACTCATTCATTCACACTTGTCCGATTGTACTGGGGCACCTTGACACTCATTATCATTATCGGTGGGTTGTCTCGCGTTGGTTAACGGGAAACATCATTGCCCGGTAATCCAACGATTTCTCACATGGTCGACTTCAACTCATTTATTCCCAGTGTGTAGAATTGTGCCGTTGTGATCGGTGAAGACCTCGGGTTGCATCAGCATTTCTCGGTTCACTGTTGACAGTTCTCTCAGTTTCTGCCGGTGTTGCCGTCCACCCTTATATGTTGCAGTTCAGCACAGCAGCATCTTATATGTTGATCCCCGAGTTGCGTGATTGTACCGTTTGATCCGCCTCTTATGATCCGGTACTTGGAGATTCGGTTACTTGATCAGACATCCAGTTGCACTATCTTTGATCAGCTTTCTATATGTGATACTTGGACATTGATACAGACTTGTCTTTCCGGGCCCTGCTCAGATGATTCACTATGTATTTTCAATTCAGTTATACTTGTATACATGTTGGATCTATTCATTACTTTCTATATATATGATGTATTTTTGACTGAGCATGGGTATGCCCGCCTCAGCATGTGTTGACTCTCTGGTTTCTTTCATTGGTTTTTGGCAGGCTGAAATCCGGTGAAGTCCTCTCTTGTCCTTGCGAAGTTCTTTCTATGTGCATAATACATTTCGGCCATCATGTACCCCTTCTGACCTCATATATTAGGGGGCATCTGTTATAGCATCATTTCTCACCTTGACATGATTCATGATTGCTACATGGCTTTATGGGCACCCATTCCTACGGACTTGGACAAATTCACTTAAAAACAGTGGAAAATCCTTCATACGCGACTATGCCCGTGTTTTTCCGCGTGTATACGCGAGTACAGCTAGACTTTTCCGCGTATGCCATTTTAATGATTAAAAAATATATAAAAATACCTAATTTAGCGCTGGGTTGATGGTTACTCAGGTAGTTCAACCACCCCAGCCCGTGGCCAACTGTTTCCAACTGCTGAAACTACTTGGAGGGACTATAAAAAGACCTCATGTGTATGGCCTAAGGGAGAGAAAGAAAGTATTGATATTATACTCTGTTGGTTCCCTATCCAAGTCTGATTCCCCGTGCCTCCTGCACTTTCCCAGTTCATTGTAGGAAACCCTTGTTTCCTTGAGATACACATCCCCTTATATGTTATCTCTCGTGCACCAGTTGGAAGGAGTCTTAGCGAGGCAAGGGCTGGACGGATCCGGACGACGGTCTGCGAAGGCCTTGGAAGGATCAGGTGATCTCTCCTCTTGATTACTTTTGTACGTACTATTTATAATACAGAAGTATCATGCTGTTCCAGAAATAAACGTGTTAGTGTATGCTTTAATGTATGAAGAATATTTGTTATACAAGCATTCATTATGATTTATTTAATGTTTTATATGAATCTCACTAACATATAGAGTAGATATATGTTGTACAACTTGTCCTTTGTGCTGGTTTCTTCTTGTATTTCAGGTTAAGGAGGAAGGACGGTTGCAGGGAGTTTGAACTCCATGTGGATCTACTTCAAACGTAGGACCAACGGGTAAACCTCTCATTCTGCTCTATGTAGTTTTTATGAATGTGCATGATCGTGTGGGTCTCTGTTAAGTAGTACACCCCTGCTCTGTGGAGGTTGAATCCCAACCAACCTCTAGGGTGTTAATTCCCCGAAACAAGGGTAAGAGCTATAGTTCTTCTCCTTCTCCATTTATGGCACCATCAAGGATCAAGCTTTCATCATGGACCAAGTGCTCATCAAGCCAATACATCAGAAATTGCTCCTCCAATGCTAACATGATAGGGGCATAGTCTATCCCTTCAGGAGTGTAAAACTCAATAGAAATAAACATGGGTGAAGCAATGTCACAACCAAAAAATGTATCATGAAGTACAAGATAAAGTTCTATCCCATGTGGTACATATACACTGCCCACTTTTTTCCCAGACAAACCCATAAACAATACCAATATATCATCTATGTATGGAAGCAAAATCACATATATGCAATCTGAAATTTTCACTTGAGGAGGTGGGCCACAATCCCACATAAGATACCAACGCAATGCTCTCCTTGGCTTGAGTAGATCTAAGTGTGGTAAGTGTTAATTCCACCACATCTTGGCTGCATGGGTCGCCTTGACATGGCTGAAAGCGATACCCAAGTTAGGTGCTTTTGGGAAGCACCCATCATGATAGAGAATCTCCCCTTGCACCTCAAGGGAGTGGCCAGATTTAGACTTTCTATTGGCCTCATCAATGCCATGAGATCTGCATGTAATATCACTCCTTGTAGGAGCCAAGGCCTACATACATATGGTAAGAGAATATGTCAAATAATAAAAATAAACATGCTCTATAAGATCATATTCTTTACCATTCAATTCTCCCACACACATGGAGTTGGGATGGGAATTTCTTCTCTTTTGAGAGATGGAAGAGATGGCTGAAATGACTCCTACATAGATTCCTTTGGCTGCCCCATCTCCTCATAGCTATTGCACTCTTGTAAGTGTTGATGTAGTTCCTCCCAATCATAGTGCTGATGTAGTTCCTCCTTCATACCCTCCCAATCAAAACTCCTCATGATTAGGGAGTAGATATTTCCTGACTGCATATAGCTGGAAAGGAACTCTTTGTGTGCTCTTTGTAGTATGTCTTGCTTAAGCTTGGAGGCTTGAGACAAGAATACTTTACCAAGATGATATATGACCCCTTCATGGACCACATAGCCTCCCCCTTGCTTCATGCCATCTAGTATCATCTCGGTGTGTAGATCTTTGGAGTACTCCACAAGGAGTTGAGATCTCCAATATGGATCCACACAAATCAACAAGGACAACATTGTTGATGCATCTATGGTGGTGCTTGCCTTGTTTCTGATTACTTCTTTGACATTATGCATGCCAATTTTGTTTGCTGGGAGACTGATCGTCCCCTTTCCTTCCTCCCACAGTGTTGTGGCTTTCTCTTCCATTACTCCTCTTCTTGCTTGGTCTATGCTTGGAGCAGCACTTTGTGTGGCTTCCCCCACATGATCAGAATCTAATGGCATTCCAAATGGCTTTCCATGAGGTATGAATGTCCCTCGCAGCATTCTCATAAACATGAGAGAAGGAACTGTGAGATCCTTGCTTCCATTGTGCAAATCCATCTCTGTTGTTTGTGTGGAAACATCAAGTGTAGGGTAAGTGTGCATGCCTGGAATTATTTGTGGTTTCCCACTCTTCAAGTCCACCCACTCCATCTGCAAGGCCTTCCAAATAGTGGTTACCTTCCCCAAGGTAATCAACCACTAGACACCCAAGATGATATTGGTGTCTAGTATGTAAACTACAAATAAGTGATCCACCAAGGTGTAGGATCCCATAGTCACAAAAAGTGATGGAACATACTGCATGCACTGCATAGTTCTATCTCCCATAACCAAAATAGAGAACCCATCAAAATTATTAGTGGGGATCCCTCTCCTCTGCACAAGGCGAGCATCAATAAAGTTGTGAGTTTCCCCACTGTCAATCAAAATAGACACTCTCTAGTTCATGATCGAACCTTGCACTCTTAGGGTCAAATATTTGGGCACTCCTCTCAAAGAAGAAAGAGTCCCACTTGTTGGAGCAAAGGCTCCCTCTTCACCTCTAGATGGTGATTGATCTTCCTCCTCATCATCACCAGCATTGTGACCCCTCCTAGGTCCTTCATTCCCATCCTCCTCCTCCAAGTCTGAGAAGACTTCTATATAGTGTGCCCTTCCAGCAGGACATCTATGTCCCAATACCCATGGCTCTTGACAAGTGAAACACAATCTCTTTTTCCTAAACTCCCTCCGGAGATCAAGGTCAAGAGGATTCTTCAATGAGCTCTTCTTGGGTGGAGCAGCTTTCCCTTCCCCTTAGAGGAATGAGGGGCTTTGCTTTGGAAATTTTCCTTTGCTCTTGGCAAGGCATCTTGGAGATCTCGAGTTCTCTCAATGGCATCATGCAAAGTGATGGGCTTGGTAGACTTAACCAACCCATGCAAAGGTTCCTCCAGGCCATCAATGAACATGTATAATATCCTTGCTATAGATAGATCAAGGACCATTACTGACAATCTCAGGAATTCAGAGAAAAAGGCCTCTGCATCTCCTATCTGCTTCAGCTTTACTAAGCTTATAAAAGGGGCCTCTGGATCTTTCCGATCAAATATATCCACTAGTCTCCTAGTGAACTCAACATATGTAGACATATTTTTGTGTCCCAATGTAGATATTCCATGAAACCACCAGTTGTGGACTTCTCCCTCAAAATGTAGAGCAACAATATTGATGGCTTCTACTTCGGGCACTTTATTCAACTAGAAATAGATTTCCAAATTTTCCACCCATGCTTTGGCAGAACAAGAGGATGTTCCATCGAACTTGGGCAAAAATAACCTGCCCATAGTATGGTGTCTCCCCTAGAAGAAACCACCATCTTTATACTGCTGCCATGGTCTCCTTTGGTCCTTGAGATGGCAAAAGTCTTGGAAGCTCAAGTTATCCTTGAACCTCTGACTTTGTGAGTCATATTCTACAAAGTACCCTTCCAGGGAGGTTGGCTCTTGTAGTCCTTCATTCTCTAGAGCCAAGAAGGTAGGCATGGTAGAGCATTGTGAGGCCTGTGGAGCTTGTGGGAAGCTCACAGGTTGACTAGTCCCAAAATGAGACATATCAGAACTTTCTCCTTGATGGAATCTCCCAAGGGATTCCCTCATTCTATCCACCCTCTTCTCCTTTATCTCCTTGGACAGATATTTCATAGCCTCCAAGAGAGTTTTTACAAACTCCTCTGCTTCCTTATCTTCATCATTCACAGATTCAGGGGCTTTCCCCTTATCTAGACCCTTGTCAAGATCAACAATGGTGTAGTAATACTTTCTATGACTTCTATTTTGGTACCTCATCTCTCTCTCAGTGGGAGGATCCTCATCTTCGAAATGCAGCATGACTGGTGCTCCAATGGTAAGCACAGGCTGTGCCAAGAGTGGAGCTTCGATACCACTGTAATATCCCCTTCTCAGGAATATCAAGATTATATTCCAAAGATTGACTGCAGGGGAATTTACTGGATATGTCACCTTTAAAAATAAAGGATTATATCCAGAGGCTACCTGGCCATCTGCAAACTCTGTCTATAGAACTTGGAATAATTCCTTTTTCATGAATTTAAACAAGGTGTTCAAGGAAAACGTTGTATAAGTAAAAATGTGCAAAAATGACGTATTTCAGGGGATGTTTCCCCTCATTTATTCTGTATTTGACTTATATATGGAATTTCATCAGAAAAAAAAAATCATTTTAGACTATCTAAACAGATCTCCCAAAAACTTGACTAGCTAAAAATCACCCAAAGAGGAAGGCTGCAGCAAAATGCAAGCACTGCTTCAGGAATTGCGCAGTTTTAGCAGACGTTTAGAGGAGACCAGAAAGGAGAATTATATTTTAGTCTTATATTATCAAATCAACATTATGATAAAGTCATTTCATTATACAGTAGAGTGCATGAGCCAATACAGCAATAAATCTTCAAAAAAGAGAGCAGGAACACAAGTACATTTGCAGAAATGCTTCAACAACGTTATTTTTCAGGTGGTTCAGCAGCTGGAAGTTACAAATCAGATCTAGGACAGATCTATGGACAAAATATCAGATCTATACCAGCTCTGGAGACTATATAGTTTTATCTACAAGATCCACTTGGAATTTTTACAAAAGCATGCATGAATAAGAGTAGATCTGAGAAACAAGTTGCAGATCTGGAAACTGCTGCAGTAAATTTCTGAATATGACATTTCATCACAATGGATCGATCTGAATAGTACATAAATCAGAAAGCTAATCCATGGATCACCTAGTAGAAGGCAAACCCCAGCACTAAGGATCTCTGATCTAAACTATGAGCAAAACACCATAAAGAGATCTACAACAAAATAACGCAGTCTTCCAACATAGACAGTGTTGTGGATCAAATTTCATAGATAAACACTGTAGGAGTACAGATATGAAGCATAAAGAAATGATACACTCTTCCAGGAGGTCAAAGGACCCACTCCATGGAGAGAGACACTCAAAATACACTAGATCTCTGCAGATCTAGATCACCACTTGTTGCATCTTGCAGAGACAGCAAAACCCTCAATGGATCAGCGCTACCAATGTAAGTAGGAGCTTGGCCTCAAGCCTAATAGTGGTTCAATTCAAAAAACTTTCCTCCTTGAATCATCAAAAGAAGAGGTGAAACTTTTGCATAGGAATTCCAGATACAATCCTCCACTCAACAACAGAGAATGGTATTTGTCTAAGCAGACAAATACTCAGAAATGTGATCTATCAACAACCTTCTCTTTTTGCCCTCCTTTTCCTTTTATAAGATGAGAAAGCTCTTGAAAACCCTAAACCATCTTGATGAGTTAGCCCTTTTCACATTATAGGCTCCCTTCTAGAACTGTGTTGTCCCTTTTAGAGATGCAATGAACCTAAACAGTGTTGTTGATTTGGTCAAGGTTGACCCAGTCTTTAGCTCAAACCTCTTTCACACCTGCAAGTGATTATTTACATAGCCCTGATTTGTATTTGTTCACATGGGCATTGATTTATTCATAATTTTTAGGATTTTTACATGTTCTCCTTTATTCATTATTCATGAAACATACATTAAAAAAAATTGAATGTTCCTCTTAGCTAAGGCTAAGTGGGAAAATTACAATATGGGTAGGTAAAAGCAGTTTTCACAAGGCATAGATAAGTAGAAATTGGTCAATTCATTCACTAACTTCCTTCAAAAATTCATTCCCTTGTAAAAATACTTCATCCCCACTATTTTCGTTCTTCCCCTTCACTTTTCCTTTTCCCATCATCATTCAATTTCACTTGCAAAAATCCCTCTTTCCTAAGTGTAAAATTCATTATACTTAGAGAAAGTAAAACCCTTGACTAATTCCCCTTTTACCCCAAAAATACCCAAAACCCAAAAAAAAACTATATCCTAAGTGTAAGAACATTATGAGGGGACCCACAACAATAAAATTCATTCCTATATCATGTTTTATACTAAGATTAGTATATTTTCCCTTATCGCACTTCAATTACTAAACATTAACTTTATATATTAGCTCCTTATTTGCCTTTAAGCCCATATTATATTAATTCCTTTTAATATTATTCCCACCCATATTTTAAATTTTGGCCTATATTTTATTTCCCCATGTGATATATTTTCCTGTTCCCATAGATTAAAATATTCCTATTATATAATAACCCCACCTATGTTAATATTACACTTATATTCATTGCATTCATTAAATAAAACTTTAACCTGCCTATTATAAAGCATGCCTAAACTATATATTAAAACCTTATGTTTTAAAACATTTTACACTCCCGCAGCATACATAATCCCGGGCCCCACGCCTAACACCCCGCATCTTCATCGCACAATCTTAACCGTTCACTTCCTATCCTCCAGATCTAATGGTGGAGATTCACCATCGCATATTTCTCAGCGCGATCAATAATGGATCTAAACCTTGTGATATAAGTTGTTTTGATCTTTTCTCTCCCCTCCACGCGTCTCAATTTTGTTGGATTGCTTTAATCCAATCAATCCCGCTTACCATTTTTAAACCGTGCAAAAAATGCTTGGCAGTTATTCCCTCCCCCGCGCCAAAAAACACTCATATTTTGAATTGACTGGCATTAAATGCATTCAATATTCAACAAATTCCTTATAAAATTAACTAAATGCATTCATTCAAGCCTTCTGTTACAGTTTCTGCTCATAAAACCCTCCAGACTGAGAAAATAATGTTTCCGCCTCTGTTTCAACCTAAAAATAAATAGAATTCATCGAAATCCACTGCTACAATCACTGCAAGAAACACCAAATTGCATATAAAGCCCAGAAGAAGCCTTTGAAAGATTTCCAATCCTAAAAAACCCTTCTTCACAACGAAATTCCAATTTTACAAGTATTCTTCAGAGAAAGAAACTCATTCATTAATCTGAAAGAATTATACTGTTAATTGAATCCTTTAGAAGCCTGTATGCCTAAAGAATACCCCTTTGCTTCAGAAATTCTTCAGATATACAAACCCTGAGCATTTTCCATAGTTTCTGAAAGCCTTGACCTATTTCAGAACAAATTTGGAGTGATTTTAAGCCATCTTAAGACTTTAAAAGGCCATATGAGATCTCCAAAACCTTTTCTACAATTCTCAGAATCCTTTCTGCATAAAAATTAAGGTTTTGAGGATTGTTTCATCACAAAAATTTTACTGTAAACCCTTACTATCATTTTTCGAGGCTATAAGGTCAGGAAATTACTCTTTTTTGATACAGGAAAAATATTTGAGTCAAATTGATCATAATATCCCTTTGCAGGCCAAAGGTAGAAATCCCTGCCATATCTAAATTCTTCTGTAAACTATTTAAACTTACATAAGTATTTCGCAGGCCTAAAATCAGTGTTTTAAAGGTCAAAAGTGTTTAAATTGATAAATTAAACTAGTCAATGGCATCCAAAAGCACTATTGTGATCAACCCTCTACAACCTCCTATTGTAGATGTAGAACATACTCCCTTAGCAGATGTAGACTTCAAAATTATAGATCCTATGACAGAGTTTAATCTCCTTAAGCTCCACTACTGGAGCCAAGATAAATCATTAGATCAAGTAGATGATGTGTTTATTTGGGAATCAAATTTTCCTAAATATTTTGTCCTTCACACTCATCAATGCCCAGGAGCTATCAGATTATGCCAATCATGTTATTATCCAGATCAAAGAGCCATTGTGAATTCTGAAAAAAAAGTTTTGTTTACCATTACAACTGAATCTATTAACCAAATTCTTCAATTACAGCCTGAACCTAATGAAGTCCCTTTATCAATTGAAGCCCTCACTAAGTTCTATTTGGACTTGGATTTTCCCAAGAGATTTCAAAATTTTCAAACCTTCATGTCATCCGATGTGGAAATTCATAAGCTCAACCCTCCATACTCCTCTTCTAAATTCTCAGAAAGAACCAAACACATTATTTCCATGTTATATTTTATCCTTGTATATTTCATATATGAACATGTTGATGCATCAGTACTTGGTTTCTTATCCATTTTTGTACCTGGCCAACCCCCTGCAGTTATCTTCAATTTTTCCCAGTATATTTCTGATAGCATCCATGAACAACTATTAAAATTACCTATTGAAGGTGTCTTTAGGTATACTTCATTTCTTTTCCACATGTTCCTTTATTTTCAGTCAGAAAATTTTCCTATAACTCTTCAAAAAATGGATATGGAGGGAAATCCACATTCTTTTATACTCTGGACTTCCTTAATAAGGAAGGATTCAAATGAGTTTACTTATTCATAGTTTACAAATTCTTTCATCCATCCATTGGTAAATTTGCTAAGAAACAGTGTTCAACCCAGGATCAGCAATGAAATCAAGTAATTTTTACAATTGTCTGAGCAAAGCAGGACAGGTGGTTGGTATTTATACCAAAATCACATTGAAATCAGAGTCTATGGGTCAAATCTGATTCCTTAAAAATTACCAAAATACCTCCCTATGAGGTTGTTTTCTCTAGAGTATATAAGACAGATTTTGAACTCAGATGTTGTAAATTTCTTGGCTGAAAAGAAGAAAACCTAGTTTAAATTGAAGAATCAACTTGGTCCATTCATATGTAATAAAAGAGAAGCAAGCCCAGAGGCAGAAAATCAGTTGTTAGAGTACAAATTCAGCACTAGTTTTCTTTGGTATTATGATCCCTTTGGTATAATCAGAAAAATGAGAGTTAAATGTAAATTAACTCCATACGTTCATGAAAAGAAGCCTAATATTGAAAAATTCTCAAACCAAACAGAATGGTTATAGAATACACTGGTAGAAGTTGATAAGAAAAGTGATACTAGTCACATTTTGCAGACTCCATCTCAGGAAGACAGAAGTATGAAATGAAATAGGGAAGAAGGATCTTACACAGCTGAAACTACTACAAAGACAAAATTTAAGCTTAGATATAGCAAAAATCCAAATATTAATCCTGCAAGCAAAGAAAAATAGACTGTTGAGGTCATTGACATAGAGATTCCAGAGAAAGATATTGTACCTCCTACAGTAGTTGAAAATGAATAGCAGTAGCCACTTCTAATACACAGTTGATTCAAAAATAGCATAGTATAGAAGTGTCATCATCAAAGAAAACATAAGAAAAGGATATGGACATCAAGGAAAGATACAAGGAGATTAAAGCAAAAAATGAAGAAATAAAAAATGAAATATATTCTCAGTACTTAAAGCAGAATCCCAGCATACAAAATAGGCTGCTTTCAGCCTTTGATTACAAGAACAAGAAGATGCTAATGACAATGCTTCAACCCACAGTACCAACTCCAAAAATATTATCTGATTATAAAATAGTTGATTTTGAAGTTCCAGTCCAGGATATTCATCCTCTGGACCAAATTGAATTCCATAAACAAGCAGGAGAGATGCTTTATTCCACAGTGACTACTAAGGCAATGAGTGCTCAAAAGCTTCAAAATACTTTGATAAATGTAAGAGATCAGCTCAAACTAGAGAAAGCTTCATCATATGCAAAGGATATCAGAATAAAATCGTCGGAGGAATTAGTGATTGAGGTAGGTTATGACCCTTAAAACATAAAAGTTGCAGAGGAATTGATTAAAAATAAGAATGTTGATTTTGCTACACTTAAGAAACAGTTGAAACTACCTCCTACTGAGCATCCTCAAGCTAAGGAGATTTTTCAGGATACTAAAAAAAAAATGAAATGATGAGTCTTATTTTGCAGCTAATAGCCCATATCAAAGAAACGGAGATTGATATGGAAAAATTGGTCCAAGAAAAAGAAGCCGCCAAGACATAGGAAGTCCCTTCCACTGTGATTATTTTGGTTACAATAGCAGTGCCATCTACTATTGTAGAAACACTAGCTCCAAATGTTCCAATGGCTACAACAGTCTTAGAAACTTCATCAACAACTTCTGCCACGGAGTCTTCAGCAACAACAACCCAACAATCAAATGAGGCCAATAAATTGGTAAAGGCAATGCAGGACATGTCCATCCAAACCAATGAAATAAACAAGTTAAAGGAACAGATTAAAAATATGGAAGATGCCAAAAATCTTGCATACATTAATGCTAAGAATGAAGAGAAAAAGGCTAATAGGTTGAATGAATAGCTCAAGAAATTAGAAAAAGAATTAACTTTGAAAGAACCTATGGCACATGTTAAGAATCAATTATGGTCCAATATCATTGAAGCAGTCAATGATACTTGGCCATCTAAACATGTAATTTATGAGTAGAAAGATTTACTGAAAGCAGCAAAAGAAGCAATACAAAAAACAAAAGAGGAACTAGGTAAAAAACCTGAAGAGGCCTTGGAAATTATTAAATTTCTCAATTCCAAAAATAAACAAGAATTGGATAAAATTGGAATTACAGATAGAATAGAGACCATACTTGAAGTAAGGAAGGTAATATCCAAGAAGAACTTTATGAACCAATTAGAAGAAAAGTGCCAAAACATGGAAATGGAAATTACAAGATTTATGATCAAATTTGATATTTTAGGGCAAAAAAGCCTTCCTAATCCACTGGTAATCAATGACAAATTGATGAAATAGGAGGATTATGAAAAAAAGATGAGAGAATTTGCTAAAGAATAGGAAAAAAAATCATATTTACATGGAATCCCAATAGGGAAAGTTTTGTATAAGAATTTTGAAAATCTATTTTACTTGCAGCATGAAGTAAAACACTTGTTTGTGAACAAACCAACATTTTCCAAATACACTGAAGATGATGAAAACTTTAGAAGGCTTATGATAATTAAATTGCCAGAAATTGAGTTCTGGGAGAATTTAACTAATCTATTATAAAACCAGATTATAGTGATGACAGAGCATGAAAGGTAAAAATAGAGTTTGTTTTTTCTTACATCAGTATTAAACAGTTTTGGCAGTAAAGAGTATCAGGATGAAAGTATATCAATTAAAGTGTATCAGATGAAAGGATGAAGACAAAATCAGATTGAAGATAAAACTACCAGCGTGAGGGACACCTCAGTTGTCCAGTTGGAGCCTAAATCAAAACAGCAAGCTATTTTATTTCAATAAATAGGACAGCTAGCAATTAGTTAGGGAGTTGTTACTATCTTCTTGCATGAAGATATTTATTTTCCAAGAAAAATTCCTAAGTTTATTCTAGGATATTTTGTACTAGTTTTTGTATAAATACTTCATTATTTAAAGTATTGAGGTGTGGATTAATTGCTGAACATTTCTGTAGTTATACTTTTCTAAACCTAAAGGGTTTTTGTATCAATTTCAAGTCAGCAGATTGGATCAGAGGAAATAAAGCATAATATTATAGGATTAATGTGGTGGGCCACTGTAGTAAAGTATTTCACTTGTCATTTTGTCAATTTTCTTATTTTTTCCATCTATTCGTGAATGTTTTTTTAATCTAAATGATAAATTAGGAATTGTATTTCAGAATTTTTTAAAAGCACTTTGTTTTGACTGATTATCATTTAAATGTTTTCTACTGATATCCAGACTAGGGAACCCTTAATTTCTCCCTAATTTCGATTGAAATCTACCTTTTCAATCCTAATCCAAATTTAAGAACCCTTAATTTATTTTTTATCCCAATAAAAACCATTCCACCATCAGCCTTGAAGATCTGAAGTGACTCTTCTATCTTGCCCTGTAAACATTTACCTTTAGACCTTGATCCTGATCTGACTACTTGACACATTGACTCCATTTGTCCAATGGGATACAGATCTATAGCTATCCATCTAAGTAAGTGATTTCTCCACCAAACCAAATCAAAACCCCAAAACCAATTTTCTCCATATAACTAGCCTAAAATCAAATATAATCAACAAAGTTAAATCATATAGAGAGAGCCCTCTCTAAGCATTAGGAAGGCTATATCCTAAGTCTTAAAAGTAAGTTTTTGGTTACCTCTGATATTATTTAACAAAAAATCAAAATTCTCACAACTTTAGGAATTATTGGAGTGATAACACCTTACAACCCCAAACAGAATGGAATTGAAAAAAAGAAGAATAAAACCATTGAAGAATGCATAAGGAGGGAGCCTCAGCCATTTTACCAAGAGATAAGAATCTTGTTCCTTGCTTCCTTTTTTATGCTTGGTTTCCCTCTCATATCAATATTTTTTTGTATTATATTCTAATAAAATTCTCTTTGTATTTTCCCTAATAGGAAATATCTCAGAATACACGAAGGTTGTGGAGAAGACTTTATAGGATAGACTTGAAGCATGGAAGAAGTTATTTAGCAAAGGAATCCCTTCAAAATTAATGTCCTACAAGATTTATTAAGGAAAAATTCAAGGTATGTCTCAAAATATTTGTTATAAATTTCTCTTCTCGTAAAAGGTAAGATCATTCTCTTTTAAAAATCTATTTATAGTATTGACATTGTTATGTCTAGGGTTTTGAATCATAAAGCTTCTTGTTAGGGTGATTAATCATTAGATTAAATATACCCTCATTATATTATCATTTTATCATTATTGTGGAACTTGAACTCTTATTTTTGAATATAAAACCATAACCTAAGGGTATATCGATGCTAATATTGAAACCCTTGGCTACTTAAGGGTTGTTGATAAAGTCTAGAACATATATTGAAATCCTATTATTTTAAAAGTTTATGTATTTGATAATGTCTTCGTAAAAACCCTAGTCCTTTACGCTTTGTTTTTAATGTCTAGGTTATGTAATGAAACCCTATATTTTTAGGGTTTGGTGATTTAGGGTTTGTGAAAAAAACCTTTATAGTAAGATCTTAGGAATGAAACCCTAGGTGTATATTTGTCAATATGATCGGAACCCTAGTTTGAAAAAAACTTGTTGTATATCTAACTTTGATGTATTAATGTTTGTGTCTTGGGTTTACCTAGTAGATATTGTTGTGAAATTCATACTAGATATGTATATGCAAGTATGCTAACTTAATTTTTGATGCTCATGTTTGTGAAATCTAATATTTGTAAAAAAACCCTACTAGAAATTGATGATATTGTTTTCGATATGATTTAGCTTTAATAATAAAATATAGGGGTTTTGAACAAACCCTAGTAAAGTCTCATATGAAATTCTAAAATCATATTGTTTAAACCCTATATGTATAGTACTATGATTGGATTGTTATTGAATTTTTTATATCTAAGTATTTATATCTCGAATATGGAATCTAGGGTTTATGACAAAAACATAGCAAGAGGTTGAAGTCGAGTATGTGTCTCTTATTGATTATGAACCTAGCTAGGTTTAAGTGTTTGATGTCTAAAGCATAATGCTTCCATTATAGTATTAAAGTATAATTCTTCCATTAAAGTATAATAGATAAATTTTCATGAAGTTGCAAACAAAATAATTGAAGATGTATTTCGTGTTGCTAAAGAAATGAAAGAAGAAGAAAGCTTCCAACAAATTGTATATTGGATTATTTGATGATGATATAAGAAGCATTTTAATGAATGAGGACCCTAAAGGTTTGTATTTAGTTATAGGGAGAGTTGAAGCATCTAATGGTTAATGCTTGGGAGGACATTTGGCCGACCCGTTTGTCTGATGTTTAGATCCCAAAAAGGGAGGGTGGCGTTGGTCTTGGAGCTTTGAACTTGGATACGCACCTAGATACCTAGGTTGATGTTTAGTGAGTAAGCCTGAGGGTACCTAGACTGGATGAAATATTGAGTCTTTCTTAGTCCCACCCGGATAGATCACCATGGTCAGGAATATAATCTACAACACTAAGTGTGCTAGAACTCTATGTAATTCAATATTATTTTGAAATATTCCATGTACTTGTATATATATGTAATTATGAATACCTCCCTAGCTAAAAGGGAGTGTTGAAGAATGCAACTAGCTTCAGTATTCATAATTGTACTTGTCAAAATAAAATTTATTATTAAATAAAATGACTTATTAAAGCATGGGTTTCATGCTTGGGTCAATTTTTTCTAGGTAAAATCCCCCATTGAGGGCTTCTAGGTTTTCTCTTGAGTCATTAGAGTCATTTTCATTATTATTATACCCTTATTGGGATTTTGTATCATGTAAAAAGAATTTTTTTTTACCCAAAAATATAATTTTTCACGTCCACACCAAGTCGGCCCTGCCCTCAATAAGGTGGCCTGGATTATGGAAATTCAACCTAACAAGAAACCTATATATTGAGTGACTCATCTTCATTTGGAGAGCATCATCAACAACATAGATCTCTAAGAAGCAGTATCTGGAAAATAGTGTGAAGTTGTTGAAGAAGGAGACAATTTGGGAAGAAGAAAATCGAGTTTTTGGGCTACCTTTGTCTCACACGTGTAAATATATTGGGCTGATTCTAGGTACTAAATTCTGTTTTTCTTGCAGGGTCGAAGTTTTGAAGTTGGGGGGCTGAAAATAGGTTATTAGGGCCGAAATTATAATAGGAAGTTGCACATTGAAGTGTTGACACTTGGAAGGTTGAGGAAAGGACATCCACAAGGAGTAAGGGCTAACTTGGTGGTTGGAGGAGGTATTTTTCCAGGTATAGAAGTCTAGAAGTGTCTAATATTTATTTGTATCTACTCAAGGAAAATTTCTTGACTGGGTTTTCCCTTATAGGGGTATTGCCTTCATTGTGTGTTTGCATCTTGTGTCTATTATTATTTTGTTATTCATACACATATAATTTGGTAATTTCTTGATGAAATATAAACTAAATAAGAAGTAAAAGAAGCCAACATAATTCACAAGTAATTATCAAGAAAGAGGAATCAAACCCTAAATCCTACTAGCATTGATTTCTCAACAACTTGAATAGTGTTTCTTTTTTTTCATGGGGTCATGTCTTTGTTGATCCTTGTATTCATTTCTAAATTTGTTTGTGTTGTTTTTGGATCCTTTGAGTGATTGAAAATCGGGAGAATTTTGTATTATAGATGGTTTTAATTAACTTCCTTAACTTGATAAATTCTTGTGACATATGTTGGCATTTTAGTACTTTTATTATTTCATGTTCATCAAGAAATTACCAAAATAATGAAGATTACAACGAGAAAAAGCACACAAGATATAGGCTTTGGCCAAGGAAAAACCCCTCCAAGGGGAAAACTGATAAAGGATACTTATCTTCATATATAATTTTCTTACAATGAGACTTCCAAGACCCAAAGACAAAATCCCAAGATCCTCCCAAGAACCATGTCATCCCCCCAGCAAGGTTTTCTTTAAGGAAACTTCCAAACTTCCACCTACTGCAACTTCATCCTATATTTTCAACACTACAACTAGACCTCAATATTTTGTCCTTGCAATTTCTTCCTTTTACAACTGGTAGTAAAAAAACCCTAACTTCACACGTGTAGAGAGAGAGATAGATGATCCCAATAAACTTTGACTTCTTTTCTTCCTTTCTTTGTCCTTCCATCTCTTCTTCTCCTTCAGTATTGTAGATCAAACTTGATGATGAGTGAGTGTCTCAAGTGACGTTGAGATCCTTGTATTTATAGCCTTCTTGAGGGGTAAAATAGCCCTCCCTTAGGTTGAATTATCCTTGACTGGGGTTGACATGGTATTGGAGGAATAAATGGGTTTTTCTTGATAAAATAAATATTTTCCTTTTTTACAATGAGTCCAAATGGGACTATAATACATGACATAAATTCTTCATTGTCCTAGAAATACCTAGAAAGACCTCGAAGCAAGAAGAACCTGATTTTTACCTAGACTTGAGCATTAAATCCATGCTTTACATAAAATAAAATTTTCTTTTTCCTTTTTTTCTTTCTTTATACAAAGTATACAATGTCGTTATTTCATTATGAATACCGAACCTAGTTACAATTTCTAACGCTGCATCTTACCTAGGGTGGTATTCATAATATCATCACATGGTACAAGGAATCTCATCCTCGAAGAATTATCATAAGAAGAGTATAACTGATAAGCCATATTTTTCATTCATCTATACCATTACCAACATTTTCCTTGAAGGCCTTAACTAGACAAGCTCATATCCATTCAAGAGCATTACGCTAGGAGGCTTTACGTGAACTGCCACACTACCTCTAAGGAACATACCCCATCCATATGTTCATCAGGTATGTGCTCTTATAACTATTATAATCTTGGATTTACTATCTTGAATCCTCAAAGAATATTGGTCCTCTTCGACTACTCTTATCTTGGATGCCCTACCTCATCCTCAAAGAGTATCGATCAACAATTTATTTTCCTGGATTCTACAATCCATAAGAAGTTCCAATATTAAATACTTAACCAATCCTTCTGCACTACATTATTTCTTTATGGACTTCGCTAAGACTTATGGTTTTTAGCCTTGGTCTAGTGCATGACCCATAAAGACAAGAACTATCCAACATCACTCCCTCTCCATTAGGGAAGAGATCTCTACCAAACCAATCTTATCTCTTAAATACTCAAGATTATTTTTTGGTAATTATTTAGTTCAAATATATGCTACATGTTCATCAATAGGTATATAATGCAACTCCAGAACCCCATCTCATACCAGGCTTCTAATGTAGTGCTACTTACAATTTATATGCTTCGTTCTAGAATGAAACACCGGGTCTTTTTTAAATCTTATAAAACTCCCATTGTCATAATGTATATGTGTAAGGCTAATTGTTCCTTCAAACAAATATGATAATAAATTCCTGAGCCAAACAAATTCCCAACACACCTCACTTGCATCAACATACTCAAAGCAATTGTATCTTTTTTCTTCTCATCCATGATACCATGGAAGACCCTAGGTTGAAGCATCTACCTGTTTTTCTTCTTACATTTGTCTCACTTCCACCCCAATATGAATCTATGTATCCCATGAGTTGTATTTCATTACCAATATACTGGAGGAAGTGATGTATTGTTCCACGTATATATTTTAGGATATGCTTGGTTGCAATAAAATTATCATGTTTTGGGTACATCTAAAATTGTTTGAGGATGTTTACTACAAAAAAAAATGTCAGGTCTTCTATTTACCAAATACATCAAGGACCCAATCAATTGTCTGTAGTAAGTAGGATCCACTGAAATAGAATATGAGGTCCTCAACATCTTTAGATTGGTAATCATAGGAGTCATCACAGGCTTGTTGTCCATCATGCCAAATTTTTGAGCAATATTAATCACATATTTACCTTGACCTAGATATATTTCACTTGGTTTCTACCAAACTTCTAGTCCCAAGTAGTAATGCATAATCCCAAGAGCCTTCATATCAAACTTAATTGTTAATTACTTATTTCATTCCTAAATTTGATTCTCTACAACTGTGATAATTAGATCACACACATACAATAGTATGATGATTGGTTCACCTACGACCACACTAATTTATAGGTTAGGATTTTCAAATCTCTTGGTAAAACCAAGCCTCAATGGGTATGCATCCATTATTGCATACCAAGCTCTAGGAGCTTGCTTTAATCCATATAAATCCTTCTTCATTCTGCATACATGAGTATCCCTCTGATTTATTTCAAATCCTTGAGGATTATCAACGTAAACCTCGTCATCAATAGTCTCATTCAAAAAATATATCTTAACAACCAGTTAATGGATGTTCCATCCCATAGTAGCAGCCAAAGAAACAAGTGATATTATTGTTGTATATATAATTGTTGGAGAAAATTTTTCTCTGTAATGAATACATTCTTTCTATGAGAAGCCTCTTGCTACAAACCTTGCTTTGTATTTATCAATGCTCACATACACAACATGCTTTATCTTGTAAATCCATTTTGAAGTGACTATATATTTGTCACTTGTCCTAGGGACAATTTTCTAGACATTTTTCTTCATGATTGAATGGTATTCTTTCTACATTTCATTCCTCCACTCTTGATGTTTAGTTTCAACTTCATAGGATGATAGTTTCACCTCAATGAGATTTTTCATATATGTAGCATACCCATAATACATTTTTGGTCTTTTACTTTCTTTGAAGGTAACCTTAGTTATGTGTCATTCTACTTCTTGTAGAGTATCTCTCAACCAAGCAGGCCTCGTTCGATTTTTTGGAACAATTACTTGTTGCACAGGCTCACTTGGACCTTAGACATATTCTTGAGTATATGTATTATCTTGACCATCATTTTCCCATGAGATATCCTCAAATATAGGTATATATTATTCATCAAAGTCGACTATAACAATTTTTTAATTTCCTCTAAGTTCTACTTTCATCAAAGCTGACACCATGATTTACCTCAATTCAATGATCCTCCTCAATATAGATTTTTTACGCTTTAGATGAAGCACTATACCCAAAAAAGAATGGAAACTTCCTTCTCTTATCCTTGGGTATATGTATATACACAAGACACCCAAATATTTGAAGATCATCCACACTTGGCTTATTTCATGTAAATGATTCTTCCAAAGTAATGTTGTTGAGAATACTATTGTTGGTTAAAGTTTTCATTGATTTCAATATGTCATTGTTGAAGATATCTAAATCATAATAATTCCCTAACCATAATTGCTTGGAATCCCTAATATAGCATTGATTGAACGAAATAGTAGACTACTTCAAACCCTAAGCATGTGAAACCCTAATCTTAGATGTACATGTGTTGGGATGGGCTCCCCTATGGGTAAATTGTTGTATAATTTTGGGTTAATTTTGGTATAGTTTTGATTAATACGCATTGCGACCAGATGTCAAGGGGATTTGGGGTTGTTCAAAGTCCCTTAATCAATGTAATGGGTAAAAAGGGGAAACCATCAGTCTCAAACCATGGTTTGAGACCCTGGCATCTGCATGTCAAAGACCTATAAATATGTAAGAGTCGAGTCGAGTAAGATATGTGTGTACATTTTGTGTTAATGAATGTTTTGATTTAAGTTTTGGGTCGGTCTATCTGGGTAGAAAGGCTCCTAATGGTTTTGTGCATGAAGACCTAGTCCTAAGTTGTGTGCACAGACTTTTTTGTTGTCTGTGCAGACAGGAAGATGTTGTACTGAATTGATGATCTGATTAATAAAGAAGAGGTTTTGGAAAATTCATATGTTATTTCTATGTGTTATGCATAATTATGTGGCTTATATGTTGATCTTTTTTTTTGAATGCATATTTATCTGAGTTACTTATCTGTGGAAAATATTTGTATTTGTGCGAGGAATAATTCTATGTTAGGGATTCTTACTGGAAAACTATTTGTGTGATTCTACAAGGGTTAGATCTGAACGAAATATAATTATTTACACTTATCTGTTAATGCACATTTGTTAAGGCTTTTATCCATGCTTATATCGCGTTTATTGGGAAGTGTCGCGCATAAAAATAAGCATTAAGTAAGGATAAACACACATCAAATGCTCCCTTAGGGTGTGGAAACCTGGTTCCAACAGCCCCCCATACTGCTTCGACTGAGACTTTGGTCTACGTAAATAGATAATTATCGAAAGGGCCAGTAGTTGGAGGGTTTATTGGTTGCTTAGAACACTCTGAACCTGGTTCAGGACCCCTCAAGCCAAAAAATGGTTCCATTTCCAGGATCGGGATCATTTTGAGGGAGATTTGATGTTGTGGTGTCCGACACAGAATGAACTGCAAGATTGGCTCAACAAGAAGATGCGCAAATTTGCAATCCAAGAAAAATGAAACCCTAAATTATATGTTGAGGATTGGGAGAAAAGGTATATCTATACAAAGGTCCACAAAATTTTATTTTCTTCCTTTGCAACTGAATTACACGAGTGGTTATCTCAGCTGACTAAATTTCAAACCTGCGCAAAGGATGACGCTATCACCAGGTGGACTCCCTAGTTGGTTCAGTAGTTGGAGAAATCTAGCAATAAAATTACTCGTGCAGTAGATTATTGGATTAATAGAGTTATAAGTGGGTTTGTGACTAAATTTTCTGTTGATACTTTTATATTATATTCTTAAGATGAAATAATATTTTTCAAGGGACCTAGAGCTAAGTTTCTGTTCTCACTGAAATTTTGGATTAAAATGATTTTATGTGAAAAGGGTACTCTATGTAGCCACATTGGGTGAATGTCCCAAAGAGGCCCAACTACACGCAACAGAAAAAATTACAGATTATATCTAGAAGATCGTTTTGTTTATAATATTCTTGGGTCATTGGCCTTAGTTCAAATCCCATCCACTCCACTCCCAAATTCACCTCAGTCTTACAAGCCATCCACCCCACCTCCACCTCTAGAAGACGACATGGGTACTTCCATCAAGCTATAGAATTTAAAGGACATTGGAAATGAAGATTTTGACCAATTTTGGTTTGTCGCAAATGTTGTATGGACAGTGGTGCAAATCAATAATGATAATTTTATGAAAGCGCAGATGGCTACTGCATTTCAAGAATGCGTGTTGGATTGGTACATGAGGTATATGGCAATCAATCCTAATGCCACAATTGAAAAGCTTAAGACCACATTGAAGGAGCAGTTCAAAAAGCCAAAATCCTACTCTCAATGCATGACTGAGTTAAAGGAGATCCACCAAGAAGTGAATGAATTTGTATGGGAGGCATATTAAAGATTGAAACGCACCATCAGAGATGGAGGATTTATTGATGACACACAACACAAAGAATGGTTCATTCCATTTTGTTGCCGCATTTGTGCCAATCTTTAAACCAACAAAAGATTGCGACATAGGGTGAAGTTGTGGAGATTTCCATGAAGCTAGAAGCCTCACCTGTACCTACCACATAGGTTGGGGCTCAAAAAATCCAAATCCAATTAGTTGCACTGTACTTAGAAATTAAAACATTGTGAAAGGAGAAGAAAAATGATGTGTGCGCAAGAGTATGGTGCACACGTTGTAAAGATGAGGGACATCATAGGGATCAGTGTCATGTATATTATAAATATCTGGCAGTTGGAGGACCACGACTAATTCAGAATAGGGCACAACCTAGTGAGGTTCCCAAAATATGGTGCGCAATTTTCCAAACATACAGACTGTATACGACAGACTTCTTCCTTAGGCTTGGTAAATATATTCCAAAGCTACAACAACCTTTTTACAAATTTTTTCGATCTGTGGGACACGATGAAAAGAATTGTCACAGATTTGATCTAATAATTGAGCAGGTTGCTTCGTATAGATTGCAAGCTTAGGGTAGAGTACTAGATTCACCTGCATCACCATCTGGGCACAGTGGATTTCTAGAAAGAGGACAAGGAAGGGGCAGAGGTGCTGGTCGTGGAAGGGGATAAATCATTTTTTATAACTGTGGAGAGGTTCACCATTATGCACACTATTAGCTCCCGATCTGGACCTCAAGCTGAAAAAGGCAAATTAGGGTAACATCTAAACCACGCTCGGCCTTGTAGCTATCCCTACAAGGTCAGGAGAGGGCTCTCTCCATGAAAAGATATTCAACAAAGTACAATAATGGACTAATTTTAGGCTAGGTATAATAATGGGAAAAAAGTTTGATGAATGAAAGAATTTTCAGGGATGTATGGAACAAATGGGACAGTTTGAAACTGGGGAATCAAATCAAGATACAGGCCCATTTCATGGAGCAAGGTAGGCAGGAAATTTTAGCATTAAAGTTAAATAAGGATGGAATGGAAAGGCTGGTGTGGAGCTGAAAATGGCATGGGAGATGGATCCTTTTCAAACAGAAGAAAAACACAGAGTATGAATGATTTCCCAAGGCAGAGCATAAAAATGGATTCTACCTTTCTATCTTGAAAGCATTCAAACAGAGATGTTTATGGGTGAATGGTACACATAAAAATTTACATATGAACACAAAGGAGAGAACAAATGCTAAATTTCATACCACATGGATCCCACAAATCAGAGTTGCATCTCTTTATTAATTCCCTGTCCAAAACTGTTACAATGGAGCGCAGAGCGTTCTTCTTGATTTCCACACTATTCCCCTACTTACTGATTTACAGACTGCTTTACAAATGATTTACAATTACATTAAATAGACTAAAATGTGGGAACATAGATCAATAGAAAAAAGGGAGTTGTTTAAACAGCTGAAGAACTGAAATCCAAAAATGGGAAAAAAACCAACAAACTACCCTGAAAAGAAGGAACAACAAGACATTTTGACCATCTTGAAATTTGCTGATACACCCAACCAATGAGAACAAGAAACTTGTAGCGTAAATCCCCTTTAAATCGTTGTTGAAGATGTGACTGTTTCAAAATTAGTTTCTCAGCCTTTGACTGTCTCTTACTGTTTTTATTCTTTGAAGAAAACATACTTTGAAGAAAATTGCCTTTGAAATAGAATAAAATTAAACTATGCCTTTAGTGAAGGAAAAGCTCATTTTTGAATGGGAGGAGCGAAAGGAAGGGAGGTGGGGTCTGCATTGCAATCAGAATCAGAGGGGAGGAAGGGGATGCAACATATAATAGAGGATTTTAATATGCTATGCGATGGTACAATCGAATCAACGATCGGAGGAATGGGGAAGATATATGTGAAACAAAACCCAAAAGCTCCGATGCAATTGGAAAAATGGAAATAGGGATAAAAGATAAGCCCAAGGGATATTTCCACACAAAAAAAAATTGGCGCTTTTACAAAGGGGAAAAAAAATTTTGTATGAAGGAGCAGAGGGCCTTTTGGTGGGACTGGGGAAAATCGAGATCAGAATCAGGAGAGGGAGCAGGGTATAACATAATACAATTCCTCTGATGCAATGGGGATAAGCGATGGGGGCGAGGCCTTTTCAAAATGAATAAAAATGAAATTTTAAGTTTTACAAAGGAAAGGGATTGTTTATATGAATGGGCAAAAAATATTTAATGGTGGGACCGGAGGGCCAATCGCAATCGGAATAGGGAGAGGGAGCAGAGGCAAAACACGTATGGAAAAGGCTGATGCGATGGCGTGATGGTTTGTGAGCCGTTCGATCGGAAGGACAAATCGACGGCTGAGGTGAAATCGAGAGTTTTCCATTGAGAGGGACTCAATCGGAGGGGAGCAATCAAAAGTGCCGATTGGATACAGGCCATTGGATCGTTTGATCGGATCGACAGTCGGGATGACGTCGGGCGGGTTTCCATCGGAGATATACAATCGGGAGCTCTCAATCGCATTGGAGTTTTTGTGAACACGAGGGCCAATCAAGGCATATGTATTAAATGTTAGATGCGATCGAGGAGGGTACTTATAATATAGCACCTTTAAACTTTGTTATAAAGTTTAAAAGGTATGGACGGGAAGTGGTTTGGAATGGCGGGGATTATAATAAACTTTGAACTTTATTATTAAGTTTAAAAGGTATGGAGGGGAAGTGGTTAGTTTAATCGCATTTGTGTTTAAACGATTTTAACAATGTGATTTGTCATCGGAAGGGGAAAAAGGGATTTTATAAAAGAAAATATTAAACTTTAATAACATATATTTAAGGGAAAGGTGGGAAAAAGGGGAAGGGTTAAGGTATAGAGGACTTTATTCACTTAGGCATAAATTTCAATCCAGAAGTCAGTTTTGAGAGTGTAGCATACTGTTGGAAATCTCTTTTCGGGCTCTTTCTGCTGAAAATATTTACAAACATGATTCTAAACTGAAAATGCTGTGGAAAACCTCTCTGAAAGGCAGGGTGCTGACTTTGTGGAGATAGCAGCTTCTGAAGTGTGACTTATTACATATGCTGACATAAAATTACATATAAAATGATAATAAAGGTAAAGTATCATGTTTTCACCTCAAAACATTGTTTTGAGGTGAAAATTACATCGAACTGAATAAAACATTTCTTTGATCCTCTCAGGTGTTTTGACTTTAAGTTTATTGACTTCCTCATGACCTCGCTGATATTTATTGACACTTGACTTATTTATTTTGACCATGGTGAGATCCTAGAACCTAATGAGACCCATCCTATGACCTACTAACATGACTCATAAAGTGAAATTAACCCATGACTAAAGACCATAGAGAGAAGAATCAGCAAGTTACACATGAGGGAAAACTGATGAAAAATTACTACCATCAATGGATCCATGACCTAGTGGAATGGTGAAAATTTATGGTATGGGACTTCTAATATGCAAATGCAAAAGAGAAATTTTGATCACTGATGGCAGTATGACTAGACTGACCCTAACATTGGCTCCAATGGGGATGGTAGCTCCTTTTAGGTGCCAAGAACACCATAGACCAAGTAGCCCTATCCATTGTGTTACACCATTTTTTGGTCATCTAACCTACTATCATTAGATGGACCCAAGTACACCATGTAAGACCAATTTTACCCTAAGTAAAATTGCTTTCACTATGTAAAATAACTTAATAAAACACATTTGTTAGGTTGTTTATGGTCTAAACAGGAAACCCCAAAAGGAAATATTAAACAAACCTATATTTGTTTGATTTTCCTCAAGGAATAATTAATTAAACAATAATTTAATTATTATTCCTGGTCATGTTTAACCCAAAACAAATAAATTAATTAGATAAATCTTTATTTATCTTATTATTTACAAATAAAGGGATTTGACCCAAGTCAAATACTTTTTCCCTCCAACAAATATAATAAAATATTCCATAAAAGGTGGATCTAGATTTGGTTAATGTTATTTTAATCATGCACCAAGATCTAGAATGACCCAATATTTTGTTATAAATAGGAGGCTTTTCTCCTACCATTCTTCACCTTTTGTTGCCTATTATATCACTCTGGATCTATACTCTTGGTCTGACTTTGAGCCATTATCATTGTCAAATTTTCCATTATTTGCTGTGTGAGCTCCCTTTGAGTTCTATCTTTGTCTGGGTTTTCTACACCAACAAGAGAGAGAGAAATACTAGATCTGAAGTGCTGAGGACTTCCAAGAACCCATCCCATTGAGGAGAATTGGAAACACCTTCTTGTTTTCCTCCCAGGGGCCCTTAATACAAAAAATTCTTTCAAAATTATTGTTCTTGTCTTGTCTATTGGATGTATGGAGAAAAACCTTACTTTTACTGCTTAATGTCTATTTATGCATAGATCTGGATTTTTGCAGCATTTGTCTTGATCAAATAACTGCAGATCTGAAGATATTGGCAGCCATATTTGATGTTAGGGCTATAAGTTATGCGTAGCTAAAGTGGTCTTTTTTCGTACACTTCGACAAAAGATTCATACTAACACATTGGGCATGGAATCAAAACACTAAAAACTGACACAATGCATATTGACTCTAACTCAAGACTAAGACTGAAAATTGAAGTAAAACCAAACCATACACATGACATTCAAGTTTTATAGCCTTCACCTCGGGCCCCAAACTTCAATTACTGTGTACTTGAATTCTGACCAAAAATAACATGGTATATACAATGATTATGACATAGCTTCTGATCCATTATCTTCAACAATGGTAGTGCTTAAAAATCCTACCATTCACTGATCCTCTAGGGCAATCTTGGCCATCCATTTCTGAAAGCAAGAAAGAATTATGTCCCCTGTATGCTGAAATCCTGTATGGTCCTTTCCACAGGTTTTTGAACTTACCGTGCTTCTCTTTGTCCTCATTTCTTGCATCACATCTCAACACCACATCATCTAACTGAAACTTTTCTGCTTTGGTCTTTCAGTCATAGATCTTCTTTATCTTCTCCTGCAATTGAATAGCATTCTGTGACACTTCCTCTCTTTTTTGCTGAAGGTGGATCATCTGATTGATTCTTCACTGATTGTCATCATTTTCACTACCAAATTTTTGCAATAATCTCATGACTGGAACTGTAAGTGATGTAGGAAAGACAACATCAGTACCATAAACCAATTCAAAAGGTGACGTACCTATGGATTTTTTGCTGCTAACTCTGTTTTCCCACAATGCGTTGATGAGCTTTCGATGCTAGTTTCTTTTGTTTGCCTTCAGCATTTTCTTGATTATATTTATCAGAGATTTGTTCGATGATTCTGCTAGGCCGTTGCCTTGTGGGTAGTACAATGTTGAATGACCCAGGAGAATATTATATTTGTCGCAGAAATTCAGCATCTTCTTAGACTTGAACGATGTTGCGTTATCTGTTATAATTTTGTATGGGCAGCCAAAACGAGATAAAATATTCGATTCTAGGAATTGAATAATTACCGTATCTGTAGCTTGCCTTGTTGGAACAGCCTCGATCCATTTAGTGAAGTAATATGTACCTATCAATATCCATCAATGTTGTGCTGATGATGCGGGATGGATTTCTCCTATGAAATCGAGTCCCCACTGCTGAAAGGGGGCATTTACTGCTACTAGTTTCAAAGGAAGAGGAAACAATTTCTTCTTCCCTTGAAAAATTTGACATTCATGACAAATCATCATTGTTTAATACAAATCTAAAAATAACGTGGGCCAATAATATCCTACTCTCAACACTTTTTTAGCTGTAGTTTTCCAAAACAAATGGCCACCACAATCACCTTTGTGAAAGTCATGCATTACCTTCTGAGCTTCTTCTTCAACTAAACAATTAAGCATAATACCTCCTAGATCTTTTCAATAAAGAGCAGTGTTTAAAATACAGTATTTAGCAGACTTAAGTTTTAGTGACTAACTTTTCTTTTAGAAATCCCTGGAGGTGGTGAAAGATGCTGAAGGACATAAACAATATCTGAATACCATGGGGATTGTAGAAAAATATCTGAAATTGGAACAAGAAAACCTTCATCTTCATCTTCTGACATTGTTGTTATGAGGTTTATATCCAGGGCACGCAGATTTGATTGGGCCATTAATTTCACCAGGCCTTGGCCTTTGATCAACTTTGTGGGTTTGATCTCCAAATCATATTCCAACATAGCTGCTATCCACTTACCTCTTCAACCTTCTGGATCAGTTTGCATCAAGACATCCTTTACTGCTGCATTAGGAACATATGCTATAGTATGTGAATGCATAATATAGACCCTAAAATCCTTCAATGCCTTTATAAGAGCCAATGCTTGTTTCTCAATAATATTATACCTCAAGGCAGCATCTCTAATAGTCCTACTGAAAAAGGAAATTGGCTTTTCAACCTGATCTCTCTTTTGCATCAAAACAGCAGCCATAGTATGCTCTGAAGCGAATGAAAAAATAATAAAATCTTGAGTATAGTCGAGACTAATCAAGACTGGGGCATTGGACAAAGCAAACTTTACCATATTAAATGACTTGATAGCTTCCTCACTCCATTTGACAGTGCTATCCTTCTTCAACATATTAGTCATTTCTCTCAAATGTTCAACCAAATTGGGTATAAATTTGCACAAGAAATTCATCTTACCATTGAATGCTTGAATCTCCTTTTTGTTCCGTGGAAGGTCTATGTGCTGAATTGCCTCCACTCTAGATGGATCAATGCGAATACCATCCTTAGAGATGATATGCCCCATCAACTTGCCTTCATCCATGGCAAATAGACTCTTCTTTGGATTGAGAGAAATTCCAAACTTTCTGCATCGTTGAAACACAACCCTAAAATGGTGCAAATGCTCATCATCAAAACCAGAAAACACTATCAAATCATCCAAATAAACAACAAGAAAAACATCTTTTTCATTGGCAAAATCAATTTCCATTGCTCGCTGGAAAGGAGCTCCAACGTTCCTCAGTCCGAATGGCATTTTGGCATATTGGAAAGTTCCCCAGGGTATTGTGAAGGCATTTTTGTCTTGGTCTTTCTCATGTACCAAGATCTGATTATAGCCTGAGTAGCCATCAAGTAGTGAAATCCTGGATGCTCCAACTACTCTCTACAAAATATGGTCCATCTTCGGAAGTGGATAATTATCCTTCAAGGATGCCTTATTCAAATTCCGAAAATATATGCACAACCTTATCTCTCCTGTCTTCCTACGTACCGGAACCAAATTAGAAATCCAGTTAGAAAATCTAATAGGAACAATGATACCAGCTTTATACAATCTTTTTACCTCCTTTTCAATGGATGGCAGCAGTTTCGGATTGATTCTTCTCAACTTCTATCTAATTGGCTTCTGATTCGTCTTGATGGGAATAGTATGCTGGATTATGTTCTTGTCATACACCTTCAAATATGAATAATCCCATGCAAACATATCAGAAAATTCAGAAAGTAATTTGACATACTTTTCCTTTACCTCAGGGGACAATGCCTTTGACAACTTCACAAACTTGGGCTTGTCAGGTGTTCCAAGATTCACATCTTCAACTCCTTTCTCAGTGGGCACCAAGCTTGGCTTCTTAGCAACATCATCCTGATCAAAAAGCTCCTCTAAAGGTATAAGACCTCTAGGAATCACATTTTCTTTTAGCTGCAATATGTCCATATGATTTGCTTCCATTTCTTGATCATCATCCTCATAGTCACCTTCTTTTGGAGTATCTTTGAATTTCCCTTCACTCTACAAAAAAGCATTGATCTCATTGTCATCCCAAAACACTTGCCAATACGTCAAATTGTCCGGAATAGCAGGCCTATGTTTGACATAGATCTCAAACTTGTTGTTGGAGTTCATCGGAATTTTCAAGTTGCTTGTTGTAGTGGCCAGAGAATCAGCAATAATGTTCTGCATTCTGGGTACTGTTGTCAAAGTGTACTCAAGGAATGTCTTCAAGATGTCTAGGACTACGTTCCTGTAAGCTCTCAATCTCGGATTCTTAGCTTGGTACTCTCCTTTAACATGTTTGATTATCAGCTCTGAATCTCCATATATGGAAATCCTTTTTGCATTTAGCTTCTTCAAACTTTTCAGACCTGCAATCAAAGCTTCATACTCTGCTTCATTGTTAGAGCAGTCAAAAGCCAACTTATACACACATACTCTAACATTACTAGGGACCTTTTCAGGTTGGAAAACAGGGCTCCGAATCCATATTCCAATACCAGCTCCGTCCTTACCAACAGCTCCATCAAAATCCATGCTTCAAAGGCCTTCTTCTTCTTCTTGTAGATGCTGAAATTTTTCTTCTTTCTCCACTTTATCTTGACTAATTTCTACATCTTTCTATTTTTCACTGTCTTCTAAGTTGTTGCTGGCAGGCAGGGGGCTCAGAAGTGCTTGCTGCTTTATCCCTTTCCTGTTTGAGGACTCCTCTAAAATTCTCTGAAATCTCAAGTATTTCATCTACTTGTACCAACTAAACATTCACATCATTCAAACCACCATCTAAATATAAGACGAAGGACTCTAAATCTATGTGAACTGCATTAATGGGATGATTGACTAGCTTCTCTTTTCTAGTAATCATATATTTCATTTTCTTCTCCCTATATAGTTTTCTCAATTGACCAAACATGGGAATGGTGGCATAAGAGAAGTCAAGATGCATGGTTCCTTTAAGTTTTTTACCCCAAGACCTAGATAGAAGCATTCCAAACCGTGGTGGGACATCAGCCACAACTACATCCATCAAAACATTCTTGGCTGGGATTTGATCTAAAGATACTACCAAATCTTTGATAATACCAATACAATGGACCCTACCTGAGTCAAAGGAATACAAATCATGATATTTACGAGTAATATCAAGTCCTAATTTCTCCATGATGGCTTTGGGAATCAAATTATGTGAGGCTCCAGAGTCCAACATAGAATTATGAAAAATGAACTCATGTAATCTAAGACTTAGGTAAAAGGGAGGGACTTCACTTTCTTCAGATTGATCTTCTATGGCTGGAACAAAAATGAGTTTAGGGTAGTCATCTTCTACATTCACCATATCTGAAACAAAGTCTATTTGCAGAATTCTAGACACCTGATTTTTATAAGTGTTATTTTTCACCAACTCAGTCAAGGGCATAGACACTTTCAGTTTAGAAATTTCATTTTATAAATTAAAAGAAGGAGCTTTTTCTACCTCTTTAACTGGAGGATCTTTCTTCTCTATTTTTTCCTTTGTTGCGCTCTGCTGGTTCTTTTCATTTGGGCTGTTAATCGCTAAAGGTGTTTTGCTGGAGGAAGGGTTGACTGGCTCTTTCCCTTTCTTCTGAGTATTTGAATGAACGTTTTTCGATTGGAGCTCCTTTGTCTTTTGAATGGGACTGATCAGAAAATCTTCGTTCCTCAAGGAATACTGCCTTTTTTGTGCTGACAAAGCGTTCATCTACCCTCTCTGGTAATCATCAGATTCTTCTTCTAATACTGCATCATTAGCCAAAATCAAATTTTCATCCTTTTGAATGTCTGTAGTCGATGTGTATTCTTCATCTTCAGTGAGAAAAATGGGCGAGCCATCGGCGGTGAAGAAATGGTTGGCTTCAATCAAAGGATCATCATCATCTATGTCTGCTCCTTGAACATAATTCTACTGTAATGGAGTTTTGATCTGCTGCTGTGGTGCCGCCTGGTCCTGTGTTCTCTGTTCTCTCTGCGTAATTCTAAATTGCGGCTGCTGTCCTCTGAAATTCGGATTCTTGATTTGAGGTACAGGTATATCTGAAATGGTTAATAAATCAACCATCCTTTCCACTGTCCGAATCAAAGTGTCCATCTTGCTATTTGAAGGAGACGCTTCTTTTTTCACAGTGACTCTTTTTTCAGCTCTGGTTCAAGCTCTTTTGGCTAGCAGATTTGCTTCCACACTTACAGCTATCTTCTGCATGTCTTCCAGTGTAGTGGGATCTCTTTCTCGTTGTTGATATTCCATATCAGCATCGAAACCATCTAGAAATTTAAGCAAGGCTAATCCCACAGGAGGTTTCAAGTTAGCCGGAATAGCATTATATACAGCATTGATTCTTAAACAATAATCCTGTACAGTTTCACCCACATTTATTTTAATAATTTCATTCTCAGAAAAAATTTGGAGTGGGTTTTTCTTTACCTCCCACCGGTCTAAAAACTGTGTGTGCAACTCCTGTAAAGTGCGAATAGAGCCTGTCGGTAAGGCTCTGAACCATTTTCTAACTTCACCTCCAAAAATTTGGACAAAAAACCTTGTAGTTACATTCTCTGCCTCTACCTCATGAAGATCAAAAAATTCATTCATCTTGTCAACATGCTACTGGGCTGTGGTGCTTTGAGTGGCATCAAAGATAGGAATTTTACTCTAATAATCAGTAGGCATATCATTAAGAACCTGAGGTAAAACCAAGGGTGTATATCGGGCAGCCATGGCTCTAGGTGGATTTACAACAGTGTTTGTAGTACAAGGATTCAAGGGAGGTGTTGATGGAGGAGATGACAACTAAGAATTGACTGATGGGAACGTTGATGAATTAGGAGGAGGAAATGATGTTCCTGATGACTCTGAAGGCTCGGGGATATTAGTTACGGCGATATATGACTGAGGAGAATTCAGAATATAGTCATCAATTGAGGAATTAGCCCTTTGAACTTCAATATCTACAAGGAATTCTAGATCTAAAACTGTGTCATCAAGTGCAGTTTCAGACTTATTTCTAAACAAAGAAAGCTCAAAACTCTCATCAAAAGAAAAATCTTCTATAAAGAACCACTCACTGGGCCAAGTATGGGATCTGAAAATAGGTCTAGGACTTAGTGATCCTTATTGTCTTCTAACAATTATTGGGATAAGATTAGGATTCTCAAACACAGGGGGAGGATTTGGATCTGGATTAGCCCTTGTGTATCTTCTTGAAACCAGTGTGGTGAAATTTCTACTGTACAAAATTCTATTTCAACCTAGCAGACTTTGAACATCATCTTCCAGAGTCCAGGAATTTACAAGAAAAATATTACTGGGGTGATCTGTCTTTATTCTCTGATACCGGAAATATATTATGACTTAGGAATAAGGGCTTTGTAATTATATTCCCATCCCAAAGCGCTTTAACAATGTTCGCCTTGCAATAATATTCAAAGCTCCCAAGCAAATTTTCAAAGTTTAATGTGATATAGGGGAACACATTAAAAATACTTGAGCAAACCTTATCACTCCGGTCATAATATCAAAATATTATACCCATGGCGCAATTCTTTTAAAAAACACCAACCTTCGAACTTATAACATAAACCCATTTAACGCGACATACATTTCATTTAACGGGGCCCCACACATCCATATTTCACCCTTTTATGAATTAAATAAACATTAAATAATATACAACCGCCGGACCATACCTCGTTTTATTGCTCGTGTACTTCACTGCATGATTGCCGTCGGATCCAACACTCTCCAGATCGGACGATCCTCGTCAATTTCGCATTTTTTCAAAGGCAGAAGTTTAACACATGAAATTTGTGCGATATGGGTGGTATTTGGGTGATGACGTGCCCAAATATTATTGGATCGCGTTTTTTTGGCGTGGTTTTGCTCCGGGTCAAAAGCAGCGCGACAAAAGCGGTTTTGGTTTCCGAAACCCACTGGTGGTAAATGAACTGTGCTTTAACTCGGTTTTAACACTTAACTGTTGGTGTTAACTCAATGGCTGGGTCCAACTTAATATTACTCTACTAGCAAGAACAAAGCCTTTTACTTTCAACAACAGAGATTTGTAAAGCTTGGTCGCGTTCAATATAACCTGGGTTTAACCTTAAGACAGAGGTTTTCAATACGCTTTATTTACACAGGGCCTGATTTAAAACAGAATACACATTCAATTTGAGTGTCGAGAAAATAAGCTCGAAGACAGTCAGATCGCTTCCCCAGTATGGTCGCCAGAAATGTTAGCTCCCGATCTGGACCTCAGGCTGAAAAAGAAAAATCAGGGTAACATCTAAACCACGCTCAGCCTTGTAGCTAGCCCTACAAGGTCAAGAGAGGGCTCTCTCCATGAAAATATATTCAACAAAGTACAATAATGGACTAATTTTAGGCTAGGTATAATAATGGGAAAAAAATTTAATGAATGAAAGAATTTTCAGGGATGTATGGAACAAATGGGACAGTTTGAAACTGGGGAATCGAATCAGGATACAGGGCATTTCATGGGGCAAGGTAGGCAGGAAATTTTAGCATTAAAGTTAAATAAGGATGGAATGGAAAGATTGGTGAGGAGCTGAAAAGGGCATGGGAGATGGATCCTTTTCAAACAGAAGAAAAACACAGAGTATGAATGATTTCCCAAGGCATATCATAAAAATGGATTCTACCTTTCTATCTTGAAATCATTCAAACAGAGATGTTTATGGGTGAATGGTACACATAAAAATTTACATATGAACACAAAGGAGAGAACAAATGCTAAATTTCATACCACATGGATCCCACAAATCAGAGCTGCATCTCTTTATTAATTCCCTATCCAAAACTATTACAATGGAGCGCAGAGCATTCTTCTTGATTTCCACACTATTCCCCTACTTACTGATTTACATACTGCTTTACAAATGATTTACAATTACATTAAATAGACTGAAATTTGGGAGCATAGATCCATAGAAAAAAGGGATCTGTTTTAACAGCTGAAGAACTGAAATCCGAAAATGGGAAAGAAATCAAAAAACTATCCCTGAAAAGAAGGAACAACAATATATTTTGACCATCTTGAAATTTGCTGACACACCCAACCAATGAGAAGAAGAAAAATGTAGCATAAATCCCCTTTAAATCATTGCTGAAGATGTGACTGTTTCAAAATTAGTTTCTCGGCCTCTAACTGTCTCTTACTGTTTTTATTCTTTGAAGAAAACAAACTTTGAAGAAAATTTCCTTTGAAATAGAATAAAATGAAATTATGCAACAAGATGATGAGCTTAGTGAAAAGAAGTCGCCTTCACTAAGTGGGCCCGCAGGCTATTTTTGGCGCAAAGTCTATTTTTAGACTATGTCTATTTTTAGACATATGGATCATATTCTATGAGTTGCAGGATGCTATTTGTGGATCGTTGGTCAAGTCAGAAAAAATAGATGGACTTCTATTTTTAGACATACTGGGCAGAATCTATTTTTAGATTGCAAGTCTAAAAATAGATATGTCGAATATTATTAGCTCTTAATAATATTTGGACTCTAAACATTATCATATCCTCTTGGAGCACTTCTGTTAAGTGCACAGATGTGGCACATGCAGCTGACAGAAGGAATTACGCTATTCCTGAGGGTTTAGTGGAGCTATTGCATGGAGACTTCAGTTAGAACTCAGGTGATAGAGTTTGGTGGATTTGATTGAGGAAGTTAGTGGAGTTGTATTCAGTTTAACTCAGTTAAACATAGTTGAGATAGTTGTATCTAGTCTAACTGATTGATACACTAGTGAGAGTGGTGTGAATTAATTATTAATTAATTCACTAATTATTAACTCATAAATCAACTAAAGAATACATCAGTTAACTTCAGTGCATGGACAGTTTTAGTGGAGACCGGTGGAGAGGTAGGTGAAAGAGCAAGTGTGACTATCAGTTGTGACCATACTGGTGCATGAGGTTGCACCACACATTGATGGAGATTCCAATGAGGATTGCGCAGTACACACCAGGTGGATTCGAACTCAGTCAGGGCCATTATTCATCTTGGATTGTGCAATAGAGGCTGGCTATCAAGTGGCAAAATATTGGAGCATGTGTTTTGCTAGATCTAGCTTGATAGTGTGTAGAAATTGAGTGTGTGCATGAGAGCTTGTGAGGAGCTTTGTACTATGATTGTTACATGATCTCCCTGACATATAATATACAGATAGTTGGGGTTTTCAACTTTAAGCTTTCCCATTAAATATTGTGTTCATATGTGTGATTGTTTGTGGTTTTAATGTATGCATGCAATTGATTTGTTTTCCGCATATGATCATCAATGGTAGAAGAGATTCTTTATTGTGCATGAAGTTGAAATAGTGTGTGATTAGGAGAATCTTGGATGTATAATGCATTAGTTATATAATTTCTACATGGTATCAGAGTGATATTGATCATTGAAGCAATTGCGAGACATTGAAGCGGTTGAGTTTTGTCTTGGTCGTTCGAATTTGTAGCAGTGTTTTCTTGGTGTAGAGGTTGAGATGTATTTCAACAAATTGCGATTGGAGTATGCCCTTGAGGGCAGCTTGAATTATATTGCATGGAAGGATAGGACGGAGGCGGTGCTGGATGACAATGGGTTGAAGGAGTTCATAGATGCAGAAGTTCCAAAACCTACTTCTAGTGATGTTGCCATACTTGACGCATGGCAAAAGAAGAAAACAAAGTGTCGAAGGATTCTGTTGGAAGGTGTGAAGGATCACATAGTGTCCAACCTTCATGGTAAGGCTTCTCCATTCTTTATGTGAAAATATTTGACAGATTTATTTCAAAGCAAGAGCTACCAGAGGAAGTTGGCGCTCAAGGATAAACTCAAGAACATAAAAATGGAGAAAGGCGACAGTATGCCCAAGTACCTCACGAAGTTCATCAAATGTAGGGATGTGCTGGGAAGTGTGGGGGTTACTGTTGATGATGAAGACTTAGTGAGCTTGGCTCTCCTTGGGCTTCCGAAGAGTTGGCATTCCTATCAGCACTCTGTCAATGGTCAGGAGAAATTTCCAAGATGGGAGCGACTTTGGTCGGATCTTGTGCAAGAGGAGATAAGGCGGAGTACCAGGGACGGATCTTCATCAAAGAAATCTAATGAATAGAATTACACTTTGGCTTCCAAAGAAAATAAGGGGAAGAGAAAGAAATCTTCTCATTCTGGTGCGAAAGGCAAGAAGCAGGACATGTCCAAGGTGAAGTGCTTTCACTGTCACCAACACGGACATTACGCCACTAGTTGTCCACAGAAGAAGAAAAGAAAAATAGCGATTTTAACTTTGGGAGGCTGGGCAGGAGAGGCCTGAGCCTCACATTTTGAGCTGGATTTTTCGCTGATCTCATGCTTGGTCTCAAGTGTTATGGGTTTAGTGTGGTTTCTTGACGGTGGTGCATCTTTTCACATGACAAGAGATCAAGATTTGTTTACTGATCTGGATGAGAAAGATCTTGGAGTGCACATTGAGATGGGCGATGATGGTAGATACAGTGTGACCGGTATCGGTACCATTTCCTTTGAGAGGGAGTCTGGTAAACCCTTCGTATTGAAGGAAGTGATGCATGTTCCAGGATTGAAGAAGAATCTGATCTCTGTGACGATGTTAGAAGACAAGGGATATGATGTTGTCTTTAGCGAGGAAAAGGCTTTCCTGCGCAATAAGGCAACTGGTGAGA
This sequence comes from Pinus albicaulis, assembly GCA_034641835.2. Taxonomy (NCBI): domain Eukaryota; kingdom Viridiplantae; phylum Streptophyta; class Pinopsida; order Pinales; family Pinaceae; genus Pinus; species Pinus albicaulis. Next base: position 777,109,564 of record CM076582.1, read on the forward strand.
CCCGGAGGATAGGGGTTCGATTTAAGAACATTTATCAATTGCAGGTAGATGGCTGCATAGCAATGGCAGGCAAGGCAGAAGGAGTGGTGAGCCGGGATGATGGCGAGTTGTGGCACCGGAGATTGGGCCACCTTCACCATGGAGCTTTGAAGATACGCGGCTTGATTTCCTCTTTTGGGCTTCTGGGGTACTCTTGCACGGTCGGATCAGTGCAAGGGATGTACCCAGGAAAATTTGTGAAAACCCACCTTTCACGAGAAGGATAGTCGCGCCACGACGATCCTTGAGAGAATTCACACAGACGTGTGTGGACCTTTCTCAGCAGCTTCGACAGCAAAGCACAGGTATTATGTGATATTTGTTGATTATTTTTCTCGTAAGTGCTGGATCTTCTTCATGCAGAAGAAGAGCGAGACATACTCGAAGTTTTGTGAGTTCAAGGCACTGGTTGAGAAAGAATCAGGGAAGCAGGTGAAGGCTCTTAGGAGCGACAATGGTGGTGAATTCATCTCTGGCGAATTCAAGGAATTTTGCAGCGCAGAAGGAATTCGAAGAGGGCTCATAGCACCTCATAACCCATAGCAGAACGGGGTTGATGAGCGGAAGAACAGAATGATCATGGGTGTTGCACGGGCGATGTTGCATGATCAGGGCCTACACATTCACTTGTGGGTGGAGGCATGCAATACTGCAGTATATGTGCAGAACCGTTGTCCTCACAGGATACTTGGCATGAGTACACCCGAGGAGGCGTTTTCTGGTAAGAGGCTTGATATTTCCCATTTGAGGATTTTTGGTTCACCTGTTTACATTCATGTGACGAAGGATGCCAGGAAGAAGCTGGAGCCGACTGCGGAGGTTGGGATATTTGTGGGGTACACTGATACGCCCCACAACTATCGTGTGTATTTTCCAGACAATCGCAAGACTGTTGTGCGACGAGATATCAAATTTCATGAGGAGAAAGCCATGAAGTGTTCTCTTGAGAGGGAGCCACACTTGCATGCAGATGAGGAGCTATTAGTTCCTAAGGATGAGTCTCAGGATGTGGATCAGCCACAAGATGAGGTTCATGGAGTGGAAGAGACCACTCATGCAGCGCCAACCATCAGAGGGCGGAAGCGCACTACAGAAGCTGAGCGACTGGCTCAAGATGCAAAGAAGGTTGTAGGAGCACCTACATCACAGCGCAGACAGAGACAGTCACCTGACCGGTATACTGGATACATGGCTCTTGTGAGCAAGTGTATCGTGACAGAGCCATCCTCTTTCGAGGAAGCTGTGGAGGACCCCGCATGGGTAGATGCCATGGTGAAAGAGTATGATTCGATTGTCAGAAACAGTGCATGGGAGATTGTCCCAAGGCCGGAAGGGAAATCAGTGGTGGGTTCGAGATGGATCTACAAAGTGAAGCAGGCAGCTGACGGGAGTGTAGAGAAGTACAAGGCAAGATTTGTTGCCCGAGGCTTTTCACAGATTGAGGGGATCAATTATGAGGAGACCTTTGCACCTGTCGCAAGGTATTCTTCCATATGGACGATTCTTGCTCTCTCAGCGCAGATGGGGTGGCACATTCATCAGATGGATGTGAAGACTGCGTTCCTCAACGGAGTCATTGAGGAGGAAGTGTACATAGAGCAGCCCAAAGGTTTTGAGATCTTCAGCAGCAAGTCGCATGTGTGCAGGCTCAAGAGAGCGTTGTATGGGTTGAAACAAGCACCTCGTGCTTGGTACACACGGATAGACAGTTATTTCACCGGACTTGGATTCTCCAAGAGTGAGGCGGATCCGAACCTATACCAGATTGTGGTGGAGGGTAAGTTGCTTATCATTGTACTTTATGTAGATGATTTGATTTTGACAGGTGATGAGTTGTTGATACTCTCATGCAAGGAGGATCTTGCAAAAGAGTTTGAGATGAAGGACTTGGGCCTCCTTCATTATTTCCTGGGATTGGAAATTTGGCAGCGCAGTGATGGATTGTTTGTTTCTCAGGGTAAGTATGCCCGGGAGATACTGGAGAAGTTCAACATGCATGGCTGCAAGCCTATTGATACTCCTCTTCCTGGTGGTTGGAGGAAGGAGGATGCTACTTCAGCGGAGGTAGTGGATGCCACTGTTTATCGACAGTTGGTGGGGTCACTTATGTATCTGTTCAATACACGACCCGATATATGCTATGCAGTTAACCAGCTTTCACAAGCTATGGTTAAGCCTACCAAGCTCTTCTGGAAGGCAGGCAAGCATGTATTGCGTTATCTCAGAGGCACATCGGGATATGGATTGTGGTACAGACAGTCGGATGAGGTGAAGTTGTGTGGCTTCACGGATGCAGATTGGGCAGGGAGCCCAACGGACAGAAAGAGCACATCTGGAGGGATTTTCAGTATCGGGTCGACAGCAGTTTCTTGGTACAGCAGGAAGCAGAGATCCGTGGCACTCAGTTCAGCAGAGGCCGAGTATATGGCAGCGAGTTTGGATGCATGCGAGGCTATATGGATGAGGAAGATCCTGGTCGGGTTGTTCGGTTCACACTTAGAGCCTACTGTGATTTATTGTGATAATCAGAGTTGCATCAAACTCTCGGTTAATCCAATATTTCATGATAGATCTAAACACATTGACATCCGGTATCATCATATCAGAGATTGTGTGCAGCGGAAGATCATGTTACTTTCATACATTCCCATGGAGGATCAGGATGCTGATATCTTGACGAAGGCGCTCACCAGGAGAAAATTCGAATACCACGGAGGCAGGATAGGGGTGGCAGATAATCCTTATCTTGTTGAGAGGGAGTGTTGAGATTGCAACAAGATGATGAGCTTAGTGGAAATAAGTCGCCTTCACTAAGTGGGCCCGCAGGCTATTTTTGGCGCAAAGTCTATTTTTAGACTATGTCTATTTTAGACATATGGATCATGTTCTATGAGTTGCAGGATGCTATTTGTGGATGGTTGGTCAAGTCGGAAAAAATAGATGGACTTCTATTTTTAGACATACTGGGCGGAATCTATTTTTAGATTGCAAGTCTAAAAATAGATATGTCGAATATTATTAGCTCTTAATAATATTTGGACTCTAAACATTATCTTATCCTCTTGGAGCACTTCAGTTAAGCGCACAGATGTGGCACATGCAGCTAACAGAAGGAATTACGCTATTCCTGAGGGTTTAGTGGAGCTATTGCATGGAGACTTCAATTAGAACTTAGGTGACAGAGTTTGGTGGAGTTGATTGAGGAAGTTAGTGGAGTTGTATTCAGTTTAACTCAGTTAAACATAGTTGAGCTAGTTGTATCTAGTCTAACTGATTGATACACTAGTGAGAATGGTGTGAATTAATTATTAATTAATTCACTAATTATTAACTCATAAATCAACTAAATAATACATCAATTAACTTCAGTGCATGGACAGTTTCAGTGGAGACCAGTGGAGAGGTAGGTGAAAGAGCAAGTGTGACTATCAGTTGTGACCATACTGGTGCATGAGGTTGCACCACACATTGATGGAGATGCCAATGAGGATTTCGCAGTACACACCAGGTGGATTCGAACTCAGTCAGGGCCATTATTCATCTTGGATTGCGCAATAGAGGTTGGCTATCAAGTGGCAAAAGATTGGAGATTGTGTTTTGCTAGATCTAGCTTGATAATGTGTAGAAATTGAGGGTGTGCATGAGAGCTTTTGAGGAGCTTTGTAATATGATTGTTACATGATCTCCATGACATATAATATACAGATAGTTGGGGTTTTCAGCTTTAAGCTTTCCCATTAAATATTGTCGTCATATGTGTGATTGTTTGTGGTTTTAATGTATGCATGCAATTGATTTTATTTCCGCATGTGATGATCAATGGTAGAAGAGATTATGTATTGTGCATGAAGCTAAAATAGTGTGTGATCAGGAGAATCTCGGTGAATAATATATCAGTTATTCAAATTTCTACATAACATAATACAATTCCTCCGATGCAATGGGGATAAGCGATGGGGGCGAGGCCTTTGTAAAACAAATAAAAATGAAATTTTAAGTTTTACAAAGGAAAGGGCTCATTTATATGAATGGGAAGAAAAGATTTAATGGTTGGACCGGAGGGCCAATCGCAATCGCAATCGGGAGAGGGAGTGGAGGAAAAACATGTATGGAAAAGGCCGATGTGATGGCGCGATGGTTTGTGAGCCATCCAATCGGAAGGACAGATCGACGACTGAGGTGCAATCATGAGTTTGCCATCAGGAGGGACTCAATCGGAGGGGAGCGATCAAAAGCGCCGATTGGATATAGGCCATTGGATCATTTGATCAGATCGACGGTCGGGATGACGTCGGGTAGGTTTCCATCGGAGATATACAATCGGGAGCTCTCAATCACATCGGAGTTTTTGTGAACACAAGGGCCAATCGGGGCGTATATATTAAATGTTGTGATGCGATTAGGGAGGGTATTTATAATATAACACCTTTAAACTTTGTTATAAATTTTAAAAGGTATGGAGGGGAAGTGGTTTGGAACGGCGGGGATTATAATAAACTTTGAACTTTATTATTAAGTTTAAAAGGTATGGAGGGGAAGTGGTTAGTTTAATCGCATTTGTGTTTAAACAATTTTAACAATGTGATTTGTCATCGGAAGGGGAAAAAGGGATTTTATAAAAGAAAATATTAAACTTTAATAACATAAAGTTTAATGGAAAGGTGGAAAAAAGGGGACGGGTTAAGGTATAGAGGACTTTATTCACTTAGGCATAAATTTCAATCCAGAAGTCAGTTTTGAGAGTGTAGTATACTGTTGGAAAGCTCTTTCTGAGCTCTTTCTGCTGAACATATTTTTAACATGATTCTGAACTGAAAATGATGTGGAAAACCTCTCTTAAAGGCAGGGTGGTGACTTTGTGGAGATAGCAGCTTCTCGAAGTGTGACTTATTACATATGATGACATAAAATTACATAAAAAATGATAATAAATGCAAAGTATCATTTTTCACCTCAAAAAATGGTTTTGAGGGGAAAATTACATCAAACTGAATAAAACATTTCTTTGATCCTCTCAGGTGTTGTGACTTTAAGTTTATTGACTTCCTCATGACCTCGCTAATATTTATTGACACTTGACTTATTTATTTTTACCATGGTGAGATCCTAGAACCTAATGAGACCCATCCTATGACCTACTAACATGACTCATAAAGTGAAAGTAACCCATGACTAAAGACCATAGAGAGGAGAATCAGCAAGTTACACATGAGGGAAAACTGATGAAAAATTACTACCATCAATGGATCCATGACCTAGGAGAATGGTGAAAATTTATGGTATGGGACCCCTAATATGCAAATGAAAAAGAGAAATTTTGATCACTGATGGCAGTATGACTAGACTGACCCTAACACATACGATTTCCGAAAGCCAGCAAAAAAATCTTGCAAATATTGTAGGTAGTTTGATCATGTTCTTGAATATTTCCCTGTACTATTTGCAAAAATGCAGGAAAAGAAACCATAGACACCTACATAGAATTTTCAAATGATGAGAGCAGAACTGTGCACTGAAGACCCTAGCATAAGCATTGTAACAAGAAGTGGCATAGAAACTGGAGAAGATAAAGCAGAAGATAAGAGACTTGTCACTAATATTTGGGTCTGGAGAGCTCCTAATAAAAAGGAAGGATTCAATATATAAAGGCAAAAGGAAACCTTTGTCACAAAAAAGGACTTTGTGGATCTTGGGACATCTTAAGTAGCAATCAAACCTGCCATGGATACCGATGAAGGGCCTGAGCCTAGAGAGATGAAACTGTTTTTACAAGCATGTATCAAGCTTCTGCCCAATAATAATTCTTTTGAGAACTTTCAAGCTTTAATTAATAACTGTGCAGAAAAAGAACAACCCCAGATGGAGAAAAAGGCTCTCAATAAGATCTACAAGAACAAGAGAAGAATTGGCCGAGAGATGCGCCTGACTGCTCAAATAAGAGAATTTGAAATCGACCAGGTCATTTTGGATCTGGGCTCTGATGCAAATGTCATACCAAAGTAGAATTTACAGAAAATGGGAGAACCTAAGCTAGAATGGTATGCAATATAGTTGTGCATGGCTAGAATATTATCCCAATGGGTATACTTTTTGGGGTCATAGTTGATATCGAAGGAGTTAAGGCACTGGCTGATTTTGAAGTTATTCATATTTTTGATGACACAGATCCATACCCCGCGTTGTTGTTTCTAGATTGGGCTATTGACATGGATGATATCATCAATCTCAAGCACAGAAGTATGGTATTTGAAAACAGTGGAACCAGGGTTGTGGTCCCACTGGATCAAGCAGAATCAGAAAGATATACATAACTAGTGCACGCAGAAGAGGACATTGATCATATCTACAAACTAACTACATGAGATGAAGATTGGATCAATCCCAAAGTAGATGGTCGACTTAGCTAGGATAGAGATAGTTCATGCCACTCGAACTCAAATGAGGAATTGGAGAATTGGAAGAACCGTTTGCATGAAATATCTACACTACGCTGCAACCGAGTCACCAAATCTCTACGGTGAATATCCACTAAGGTGTGGGAACTACCCTCTTATGATGGTATAGGAAGTTTCACTTGTTTCTTAGATGAATTATAAAATGTTGTTCCAGATACACAATGGTTCCATGTGCTTGACTTAGCTCTACTATCAACTCCAGCACGCTGGTGGGAGACACACAAGGACAACTTGGCGAATTGGGAAGAATGTGCCCATATGATGCAACTGCGATTTGGACAATCCAATACCCAGTTGGAATGAACCTATACAAGCAAATAAGATCTGTGCATACATTTATCCAGGTGGAATGCAGCTTGGGCAGAAGAGCCGCAGCCCAGATGGGTGCATAAATTTATCCATACTTTAAGTCGGATTCCTATGAACTGGTACCTAGAGGTTGAGCTACGACGAGGCGCAACAGAATGGGATGGGCTACAAGAAATATTTGTGTTAATGTTCATTTTTTAGAGTGAATTCCCATGCATCAGTACTTCCTTACACATGATTCAATATGTGGTCTTTGACACGACAGAGAAACCAAAAGCACGAGCCATACCAGCATGGGATGCGCAAATGAAGGATATAGTTGACTATCGGAATGTGACTATTGAAGATACCGAGTAAGACCCCAGAAACATCAATATCCTCGATTCTGAAGGTTAGTGCACAGTTGTTAGGCCACTTCTTGAAGTTGGAGATGTTACTAAACCCATAAATATTAGGCAAGTCAACATCAGAACAGAAGAGCTACCTAAGATTTCTAAAATCAGGGATGATTGGGATGAAGATACAATAGTTAAGTTTGGGGATTTTCTTGCTAAATATCAAGACTTATTTCCCACAAAGTTTTCTGAGTTGAAAGGTATTTTTGGGGATCTTTGTGTGATGAAAATCACTTTGAAACTAGATTCTAGGTCTGTCAAGCAACACCCTTACAGGCTGAATCCTAAATACAAACAAAAGGTCAAAGAGGAGATGGAGAAAATGGTTGTTGTGAGGATCATTGAACCAGTATAAGAATCATATTGGGGCATCCCCATGGTGATCCAAGAAAATAAAACCAAAGGAGAAATTAGGATTTGTGTGGGTCTACACTACTTAAATGATTCCTGTGTGTATGACCCCTTTCCAAATCCATTTTATGATGAAATATTGGACAATGTGTGAGGGTAGGAGGCCTACTCATTCACTGATGGATTTTCTAGATACCACCAAATAAGAATCGTGTCTGAAGACATAAGTAATGTCATTCCAATACAAAATAATAAATATTAATGGGGATCATTCCAATGTGATGGAATGGGGATCATTCTGGTACACAGTAATTCCATTCGGTCTAAAGAATGCGGCAATAATATTCTCACGTGTGGTGGTAGTTGTGTTTAAGGAGTATATACATAAATTCTTAGAAGTATATTTTGATGAATAGAATTTATTTGGCTTATTAAAGAAGCATGTTTCAAATCTGTGCTTAATGCTAGATACTTGTCAAAAGCATCAGATCTCGCTGAATATGAAGAAGTGCATATTTTGTGTCCCTTTCAAGATTTTTTTGAGCCATATTGTCTTTCAACAAGGGTTGATGGTTGATCCAGCTAAGATTTTTATTATTGTCAAATTGGTGGCACCCGCATATGTTAAGCAGTTGCGCTCCTTTTTGGGACATATTGGATACTACATAAACTTTATTCAAGGCTATGCATTGATTACTACGTCGATGAAAAACTTGATGAAGAAGGATGCCTCTTTTTGTTGGGATGAGACTATCCAAGCGTTGACAATGGAGTTTAAGATGCACCATCAGAATAATATACCATATCATCCACAATCCAATGGCACGGTAGAGGCCTTTAATAAGAATTTGGATAATGCGCTCACAAAGGTCTCCAATGCTAATCGGAACGATCAGGATGTGCGTGTACCTGTTGTTCTTTGGCCATATCAGACTACATGCAAGAAATTTACTGGGAAGGCCCCATTCAGGTTGGTATTTGGACAAGAAGTTGTTATTCCAATGGATTACATCATCCCTAGTTTGAGCATTGCAACGGTAACTAACATGGTTGATGAAGATAGTATGGAAGAGTGATTGTCACAGCTAGTTATGTTGGAGGAAGACAGATTCATTAATGGTTTCCATCAACAGGTGCAAAAGGTGCGTGAAAAAGCTTGGCATGATAGGCACCTCAGAAAAGATATTTTTAAGGAGGATGATTTAGTTTTCCTATATGACATAAAGTTTGCGCTCCACCCAGAGAAGTTCAAATTCATTGGCTCAGACCTTATGTTGTCAAGGAGATTACAGAAGGAGTTGTGGTACAATTGGTTACCTTAAGGGGTGAACTCCTTTCTGGGTTTGTGAATGGAATTCGTTTGAAGCCATACAGGGATGACCCTATCCCTGCATGCGTCAAATGACTGTATGGTTGGAGGAGTGTCTTGGCTCCCCAGATATTTGTGAGAGTGCAAAGGACCATAAAGAAGTCTGTCGAATAATGGGAAAGTGGTTATGCGCGATGAATATGGCGAAAGCATAGATATATATGAGAGCCATGTAGAGGCTTCACTTGGAGGATGAAGAAGTCACAGAAGTGCCAAAAACTAGTTGTTGGAATAGTCAATCTGGATAAGACAGCTTTATTACCATTTGGAAGAGTGGTTAAACTACATTTAATGAGATTAAGCCATATTTGGAGCCGTTTTATCATTTATGGGGCTACATCAATGACCACTAGACCATTTAGGTCATGCCATCGCTATAAATATGACAGGGAGGTTTGCATTAGTTCCCTTTTCTTTCCAAGTGATTTGTGCCCATTTATATTGTTGTGTTTGCCTCAGTATATGTCTGAGTACCCAAAATCCTTCCTCAATATGTTGCGCTAACAAGGGTTGGGACATTTAATCCCTCCAAGTATGACTGCTACTAAGCCTACCCCCTCTACAACACCCACTGAAGCAACCCCTGCGCCAAAATCTCAACAGAAGAAAACTATGAAAGGACAAGCATCGGGGACTCGAAAGTGTTCGCGCAAGAAGACTACAAAACCTAAGTCAACCCTGGCTGAGAGATAAAAGAGACCTATGGCTAATGAGCATGAATTAATCAGTAAATAGGATGTTTTTGAAGAGATTGATCCACTTTTTTGGCTGTTTAATTATGTGGCGTCGCACAAAGCATCTGTTGGGATGGGGTCCCCTATGGGTAAATTGTTGTATAATTTTGGGTTAATTTTGGTAAAGTTTTGATTAACACACATTGTGCACATATGGAAATGGGATTTGGGGTGGGTCAAAGTCCCTTAATTAATGTAATGGGTAAAAATGGGAAACTGTGAGTCTCAAACCATGGTTTGAGACCATGGTATTTGCACGTCAAAGACCTATAAATATGTAAGAGTAGAGTCGAGTAAGATATGTTTGTATGTTTTGTGTTAATGAATGTTTTGATTTAAGTTTTGGGCCAGTTTGTCTGGGTTGAAAGGATCATGTTGGCTTTGTGCACAGAGACCTAGTCCTGAGCTATGTGCACAGACTTTGTTGTTTTATGTGCAGAAGGGAGGAGATTGTATTGAATTGAAGATCCATTAATAAATAATAATTTTTGGCAAATTTGGATTCTATTTCTATGTGTTATGCATAATTGTGTGGCTTATATGTTGATTTGTTTCTGTTGAATGCATATTTATCTGATTTACTCATCTGTGGAAAATATTTGTATTTGCACAAGGATTACTTCTTTGTTAAAAATTCTTACTGGAAAACTATCTATGTGATTGCACAAGGGTTAGATATTATTGAAATATAATATGTTATTCCTAACTGTTAATGCATATTTGTTAAGGGTTTTATCTGCGCTTAGATATGGTTTCTTGGGAAGTGTCGTGCAGACAGATAAGAATTAAGTAAGCGTAAACACACATCAATATATCCCTCAATGTGCAGAAACCTAGTTCCAATACCCCCCCCACTGCAGCGACCACTAGCAAGCTAGAAAACTTGGTTGTTGTGCTCAAGGATACACTATCAGAAATTGCCACTCTCTGAGTCAAACTTGAGCAGAATATTGTCAATCTATAGATGAAGCTACAGCCTAAGACATCTCCATAGGTTCACGCACAACATGGCAAGGTTTTTCAGGGGTCTACTGCTAGCATCAGTGCTATTGTGGATGCTTGCAGCCAATTGTTAGAGGACACCATGGGCATTTCGACCTCCGTCCAAGATGACCCTAACGCACAGGAGTTGAAGATGGACCTGCAGACAAAAGAGCATTAATTTAATGAGATCTAGGTCGCTGCGCCAACCTTGGTGTCTGCCCAACCATTGGCCCTCTTATAGGAGAGTCGTTTTATTCAAGAAGATAGCAACACAATACGTTGATGCTATCATTTTCTTGACAAATGGATGTAGCCTGGGGTTGAGGAAGCTTTGCAGCTATCACAAAGCATATATGGTTCATTCATAAGCCTGCAGGAGACCTATAGGAGTATAAGCTTGGTAGCTGAGGGGCCCAATACTGAAAATTTGGTTGAAGAAGCACAACACACTGCATCACAGGGCGCTGAAGTCATTCAGCCACTACAAATGTCCATCCAGAAGCTGAAGACCAAGATGCAGGAGCCAAAACCAAAATGACTCGGGATGAGTCACTAGATTGTGTTGGGGGAATGTTAGGATGGGGTCCCCTATGGGTAAATTTTTGTATAATTTTGGGTTAATTTTGGTAAAGTTTTGATTAATACGCGTTGCGCACAAATGTCAAGGGGCTTTGGGGTGGGTCAAATTCCCTTATTCAATGTAATGGGTAAAAATGGGAAATTGTGAGTCTCGAACCATGGTTTGAGACCATGGTATGTGTGCATCAAAGACCTATAAATATGTAAGTGTCGATTCGAGTAATATATGTGTGTATGTTTTTTGTAATAAATGTTTTGATTTAAGTTTTGGGTTGGAATATCTGGGTAGAAAGGCTCATGTTAGTTGTCTGTGCAGAGACCTAGTCTTGAGTTGTGTGCATGGACTATGTCGTTGTGTGTGCAGATGAGAAGAGATTGTATTGAATTAAATATCCATTAATAAAGAATAATTTTTGGCAAATTCGGATGTTATTTCTATGTGTTATGCATAATTATGTGGCTTATATGTTGATATTTTTCTATTGAATTCATATTTATCTGAGTTACTCATACGTGGAAAATATTTGTATTTGCACGAGGATTACTTTTTTGTTAAGGATTCTAACTGGAAAACCATCTTAGTGATTTTGGAAGGGTTATATCTGATTGAAATATAATATATTATGCTTATCTGTTAATGAATATTTGTTAAGGTTTTTATCCACGCTTAGATATGGTTTATTGGGAAGTGTCTTGCAGGAATAAGTAAGGGTAAACACACATCAAATGCTCCCTCAGGTTGCGGAAACCTGGTTCCATCACCCCCCTCCCATACTGCTTCAGGTGAAACTTTTGTCTCCATAAGCGGATCATTGCCGAAAGGGCCAGTAATTGGAGGGTTTTTTTGGTTGTGCAGAACACTTTGAACCTGGGTCAAGACCCCTCAAGCCAACAACATGTACAAACCCTAGGTGATAAAACCATAGATCCTAAATCCATGATACCCTAAGATGATAGAAATATTTTTCCTAACTCTTATTGAATCTTGTCTCTTGCCTAATCTATCTCTAGGTGAAAATCATAAATGCATATGCATATAACCCTAACTCTAATTATTGAATACCCTAATCCTAAATGCATATGAATAACCCTAACACTTACCCTATTTTCCCTAAATACTGTTGAAACAAACCCTAATGAAGCTAACCCTAGATGTATATTCAAAATTCATAAATGAAACACTATGAGTAATCTAACTAAAACCTACCTTTGACTTAGGTCATCGAAACTCAAGATGCAGATCAGAAAAGCTTAATTCTACACATATTGCACAAATAAATTGCATCATTGTTATGGAATGTCTTGATAAATAAAATAAATAGAAGGAAGCTTCCAAAAATTATCAATATTATCATATGCATGCATTTGACATTGTCAGCATGGGTAGTATTGACGTTATAAAAGCTGACACAATATTTGGTGTTCATTCTCTTTGAAATATTATGAAGTAATAATGCCCACCATGTGAAGGGATTTTTTCATACCTGTAACTATAATAATTCATTGGAAATATAACTCTATTGAAATAGAAATCCTCTAAATTACAAGGAAGAACTTCAAATTCATATTAGCATATATTCTACACGTCGGCTTCAAATTATTCCAGGTCAGCTCCTCAAATGGACATGTCTTTTCATACACTCAAACATGTACAAATATAAAACTAGGTTCCCCATCTTAAATACATTCGTTCATGTAAAAAGACAGGATAGATTTCGATTTGAGGGAAAAGGATGAAGATCAGTAATTATTATTTGGAACAATCAATTCGATTCATAAAATAAATTTGGTTCATATTAGAAAAGGTGGGAATGAGATCAGGATCATTCTTTTTTCAAAATATTACTTATGTTTGTTTGCATATGGTTATTGTAGAAACTACTTGGAATATTTTGCAATAAGACTCTTATTTCATACCTTTGGAGGTATTTCTTCGACATGTTGTAGCACTTTTTTTTCAGAATTTTGGATAGACCCTCATTTTGGGCAAAAGATACCTCAGTCCTGTGGAGATTAATTACTCAGGTATGTGACCTATATAGAACATTTTCTCGACATATAAACAAGATTTTGTAAGTTCAGATTTGTAAAAAGGAGTGACATTGAAGGAACTTATTTTTGGAATCATGAAGAGCTTTGAAGACTCTTTCAATGATTGGTAAAGTTGTCATTGATGAAAAAAAAGGTTATCGAAGAGTAAGTGAACATATTGTAGAAGGAATTCTTTGATAAATCATCGATACTTTTTGCAGAATAAATAGGATAACTTGAAGGACCTATTGAACCCAGATTGAAGAGATAAAGTAAATTAAAATGTTTGGATCCCTAGAGGTTGGAGCCTCTTCAAGTCCAAGTTGGTGCTTGGAAAAGTAAAGGTTAGAGCCTGGTGGGTTGAATATTTGTGTCTTCATATAGGGTTATAGCCATGAACATTATTGTACTTGATTCGTTGTAAATAGGATTAGAGTCCTCGTCAATTTTATTAATAAAATTATGTATCTTGTTATTGTTCTTTTTTTGTTTTATCTAATTGATATTAACTAGTAAGATAACAATTGTAAAGAAATATTGATTCACCCCCCTCTCAGCATTTCCAACATGTGAGGAATTGGGTTCTACAAGTGGACAACTATCACACATGCTTCTCCCCATAGGAATTGAGTGAGATCTTGATCATGTAGCATGGCCCTAACATATTATTCAATTGTTATATTTTTCCTTTCATCCACACCATTTTGTTTAGGATTACAAGGAACAATGAGTTCCCTCTTAATATCAACTTCCTTTCAAAAAGCTATGAGTTCTTTGCAGGTGTATTTTCGACCATTGTCGGAACTCAAAGTCTTGATCTTTCTCTTAGTTACATTATCCACTTCATTCTTGAATTCATGAAACTTCTCAAATACATAATCCTTGTTCTTGAGGAGGTATAGCCAATTTTTCCTTAATAAATCATAAATGAAGGTTACATAATATTGATTCCTACCAAGATATTTTAATTCCATATGTGCACATTCATCTAAGTGTATGATATCTAAAACTTCCTTAGATATCATATCACTTCTTGCAAATGGATTCTTCACATTCTTGCCTATAGCACATCCCTTATAGCTCCCTTTCATGTTCCTCCTTAAATTCGGGGATGCTAATGACCATTTGACTTAGAGATGGAAAAATATTATAGTGAAGGTTTTCATACCTTCTATGCCACAATACATAAGGGATTACATTCAAGTGTACTAGGGATTGAGATAAAGGTATAAAAGTATATATAATTTCCCTTACAAATTCCAATCACCCTAGAATTATCAATACTAGATCAATTACCCAAAACCAAAACCTTTCCATCAAAAAAAGAAATTTTATCACGCTTATCCCCTAGAAAAAAATAGAAATTAATTTTTTCTTCTAACCTAGAACATATCAATTATTGTTGAGGTGAATACTTCCACCAAAATCGAGCTCCAACGAAGTATATCCAATCCCTTTCACTGGATAGCTCTTCTTGTCTCCAATTTTGACTGAGTTATAGGAGGTTCCTTTTGACAAGGTCTAAATCTTACTACATTCTCCCATCATGTGGCTGGAAGCACCACTATCAATAACCCATACATTATCATCTTTGAAAGTGTCGAATAAATCAAAAAACAAAATTCCATCTATTACCTTCTTAGCTATATTAGATATTATATTCAATATGTAACCCTTTATATATGTAGTCATATTTCCAACAAACTTGAAACCCTTCTTTATAACCCTTGTCATAGTGCCAACTATGATGTGATCTTTAGTCTCCTTCTTGCACCTTAGCTCTGAAACCATGTTGGAAAATAAGGAGACTTATGTATTATATATTACTTTCATTAACTTGATAATTACTTTTGATATATGTGTTATCACTTCACCAGATCTCCAAGGCTAAGAAGAGACCAGCAAAGGTAACTACAGACCAAGCTCTCGCCAAGTAGCTAGCCCTACTAGGTAGGAGATGGCTCTCTCCAAGGAATCACAACCAAGAGGGTTGGATAAATTAGGTTTTGGGCTAGGTATAGTAGCACAAGGGTTTTGATTGGTTGATTTGGGTGTTGTATGAGTGAATTAGGTCAAATAGGTACTAGGTCAGGGAAAATAAGATCAGAATTGTAGTCATCTAATGGGGCAAGGTAGATAAGCACTGTTACACTAAAATCGTCACCATGATGTTTTACTGTCTATATGGATTCATCATTACTCATACAATACTCCCTTAGAAGTCTAAAAACATCAAGTTCCTAAAACCAAGCCTTGAAATTGAGAGAAAAGCTTATAAAAGTCATAAAATACTTGTACCGCACTTTCTCTTAGCATTACCTGTGGTGCCGCATCTGTTGCTTTTAGAACATGCGGAACCAGCCGCACTTTCTCTTCATTTAACGTGTGGTTCCCTATAAAAGGTGAAGTGAAGGCGGAAGTAAAATTTGGAAGCCCAGCTGGTTGAATCTGGAAGCTTCTAGAAGCAATTATTTGGTGGAAAGTTCGCTCCTTTCATGTACATTCATCCCTCCATTAAAGGAGCCTACCCCTTGGTATGTGGAACTTAATCCCTTGAAAGAGGATTCTATCCCCTCTTATTTGGAGCTGCAACCTCTTCTCTTTTGCTATAAATTGAGGCCATAGTTCAACCTCAAGGGGAGTTAGGCTTTGAGATTTTTTGAGGAGAATTGCTGGAAAAACTCAGACTCTCTTAACTGATTACCATATGGGAATGATTACACACTCATGTGTATGTTAGTCGAGAGATTGAAAAGGCTTTTCAAAGTAGAGGAAACGCTTGTTCCGAACCCCAGAATGACCTGTATGACATCAAGGCGAACACGGTTGTAAGGCTCCTTCTTTCATCAAAAATAATACAAATGGATCATGTTTTCTCAATGAGTTGTTTATTTAAATGGCTTATTTCTTGAATTCCTTGATCATCAAGATAGGTTTATGGTTTATGAATTAATCTATATTATGCGGGTGCTTCTGATTCTTTCATGTTTTTTATTGCAGATCCCGAAAGGAAACATATTCAAAGTGATAGGAAAGAAGACTACAATCAGCGTTGGACTATAGGTAAGTCCTAAATCGTTCATTATAGATAATTCTAGATCAAATATAATCTAGAGAAAGTAGTTTACATATGTCTATTTGTTGCTAGTTATCATTGGATACTAGGGAGATCTGTCTTGTCCACAAGAACAATTTATCCATCCAACAAAATGGAAACTTTATATTTACCCGATTTATACGTGCCTTGCACGAATGATCCGATATTTTATCTTTAGTATTGGCCGTCGATGCCTAATAGTTGTGCCCAGTGATATTCCAAAATTTGAAGGTAAGTCGAGAATGATGCGGGAGCATCGGGGCGGAGGTCGACAATGTGATAGTATGGTCACATGTTGTGACTAGCAAGGGGCTGAAAGAAAATAATTTAATTAAATTATTTGTATAAATATGTGAGAGTGTTTATTTATTGAGGAAAGGGTATAGGTGGCTGAGTGATCCTCCTTGTATGGAGATCAGGCCAAATAGTTGGATTTATTTGGCTAGAATAGAGTATGAGGGATTTTAAAAGCTTTATTTAGTGTTAGTTTAGAAAAGAGTGGGATTGAAGAGATTTTTTAGGAGAGGTTGAGAGATTTCTGGTTCAGAATCAGAATTGATTCATGAAACCATGTATTTGTATCAATTGTTTTTTCCTTATATAATTCAAGAGAGTGAGGATAGAGGTGGTAAGAGTGAGGTTTTTATGGTTGAGAGAAAGCTCAATCTGGTGATGTTGAGACTGTGTGTATTAGAGGATTGATTTTGAGAGTGTGGTGTGAGAATTTAGATTGAATGTATAAACTGTAGTTGTGTGTAACAGAGTTTATTTCATTATGGAAGCAACTTAAGACCGAGACTTGTTTTTTTGGTGTGAATGAGTAAAATTACTGGTGTACGCATCATTGTGTAATGAGTGTAGAGTTGAAACATTGGGGTTCGTTTATGTAATTGCTTGAAACAAGGGTGGATTGTGTGTTTTTATGCAAAACTGGCTGTGATCTGTGTTTAATATACATAATGGCTTTGGAAATTGTCGGGTTTGGGTAGGATATCTGTAATATTGATTATTGGTGTGCGATCTGTAGAATCCCGTGTTTAAAATGAATCTGGCATAGTTGAAGTCTGCAAATCGGTGAAATAGAACATTTAGTGGAATCTTGAGTGGATTTAACATGTGTATTTGTTGATTGCGAGATTTATTGGAACCGTGTAATCCATTGTAACGGATTGGGGATCATTCCATGTCACAACTCATTATAAGGGAAACTGGACGCGATTTGTATTAAATTTGGTTTGAACTGAAATCAGATCCGAGGTAGTATCTTGTCACCGACGGGAAGGCGACTTTAAATGACAGCGATTCCGATTTCCAACTAATCGGATCGGAACTGGGAGTGCTGTCAACAATTTTGGATGCGATTGTAACTTGCGACTCCGATTGCAATCGGATCGGAGCTATAGAGCAATCAAAATTTTGGCATTCAAATCATTTGCGATCTCCGATCGCCGACTGAATCGCATCGACACTGTGGGAGTATCCAATGGTTGGTTGTGACATTCAATCACTGACAATTATAATTGCTGATGGTATTTTATCAGAGTTGTAGTGAACTCCAAAAATTTGAAATGCATACCTATCGCCGAGCAACTGAAATGTTCTGAGTGTTTGATCGGTCAGAAATATACATAGACTTCTGTTAAAATAGGCATTCAATGGTGTTTTCGCATGCATTGAGAACACAGGGGAATTCAGTCATTTGTATGGGATTGATGAATCGATTTATGTGCAATCGATTCACAACAGAGAAGGAAGGATTTTTAAAAATTCAATCTCTGTTTATGAGTTTTATACAGTGAATTAACATGTTGCAATTGCTTGGTATGCGATCGAAGTATTGGTAGTATGTAATAAGCCAGATTGGAGCTCTAATATGTTCAAAGGTAGTGTTTGCAGATCGCTACAGTTTGAGTATCGTTGATGAGAAACAGATATGCGATATCGACATTCAGTTTTATATGAATTGCTATTGGCATAAGTCGAAAGGTTCGATTGTTTGGTTGGGCAGTTGTGTTTTGATTGAATGAGAATTGAATAAAGAGATTCAATTTAAAGGCATATTTGGGCGCTGGTGCCATGGTCTTATTTGAATTCAAGGTTGAAAAAAATAATTGTATGGATGTCAGCAATACATTATTACAGGCGAGACTTGCATTGGATGAGATTGAAGGTCGAAAATTAATGTCTGAATATTAATTCAACTTGTTATGAGAAGAAATGTTAAATATTGTTTTTAATCATAAATATGAAGGAGAAACTAAGGGTTCCGTAGAGTTGAATTTTCCAGAAAGTGAACTTTCATTGACTAGAACAGGAATTGCAGTTTTACATGTACAGTTGATAATGATTCTGGGTTTGGCGGGGTTATCCGTCATCATTTTTGGTATCAGAGCTAGCTTAACGCTTTGAAAAATTTGTTTTTGGAAACTGAATTTTAAATTTAGCAGATGTATAATTGACAGGAAGTGTGTTTGATGAAGATAATGATCAGAATGGAGAAGCAGAGAATGCCAAGAAGATCTGGTAAGAACGTTTAAGTTGATAATTTTGCAGAGATGTATTTGAATGTCTAAATGAAACAATGAACAGATGAGTCCTTTGACTGATGGAATGGAATTTAATTTAAAGACATCTTTGAAGGAAATATTGCAGGTTTGAAAGATACTTTGATGTGTCTTGAGATCAGATTGTGCAGGTCAGTGGATTTGCTGAAAGGTGGAATGAGATGTACCAGCATCTTAGCATATGAGCTATGTGAAGAAGATAGAGCAAGAAGAATTCCCAGATGTGTAAACGTGATAATACCCGGAAATAAAAAAATTTACTGAATGAAGAAGGTAGTGAGCAATTCAAGATGCAGAGCCTAAAGCAAGGAGTATTTCAAGAGGAGATGAGAACAACTTCCAACTGAGGTTGGGTAGAAGTTGATGAGGCAGCTCCACAATTGTGATTGTGGATAGGAGATAACAATTCCAGCAAGAAGAGTGCTGGGTAGAATTGTTAGTTAGTGAAAGGTTCGAGGAAAGAACCAATAGGTGCCAAAAGGCTAAACTCAGGAAAGTTTGGTGAGGCATGAAGGAGACTTGTTACAGGCGAAATGGAAAAAGTTAGTTGCAGCTCACTAGTGAACAAGGAAAGTTCACCAGAGGAAGGAAAGAAATTGACTATTGATGGTCATGACAGGGGTACAAAGGAAAGTCACAGACATAGGGAAAAGAATGTTGAAGCAGTTGGAATCAAAGGAATGAGTAAAGAAGAAAGGGACATAGATTTGGCTGAGATGAAGGCAGAACTCAGTCATTTGGAGAAGCTGCTATTGAAAGGAATTAGAGAAAAATGGAAACAAGGATTTTATGTGGGAAGAAGAGTTAAATGGCCTGTCAGAGAATTTTTTGCTGAGAAATTATTACTTCGAACAACTGAGAATGAAGAAATAGGATACATCTGTGAACCAGAGAAAGGATCTCTCCTTGGGGACGAAGACAGTGATGACAGTAGAGAAGAACTGATCTATGCAGATCAGAATGAGAGAAATGTGTTGACATCATCTGCACAGACAAGAGGATCTCATATTTTTGGGATTAATTATTTCTGTGAATGTAAAATTTCAGGTATGCAGCCTAAAGAATTTGAACCTGTGTATGAAAAAGTGAAAGGAGCAAAGGCAAGACAAGCAAGAAAGGAGATGCATAAGGACTTTCAAGACTTCAATTGGTGGAGAAAATTAAAAGGTATGGCTGAATGGTTATGTCTTCTTTTAGTGGAAACTTATTGGATTATATTTGAAGGAATTTTAGCATGGAAAGAAGACCAATGGGAAATGGAAACAGGAAAGGAAACAAATGCAATGCAGATTTATGAAGTGAAGAGAAGGAAAGCTGACACCGAGAACTTAGTTGAAGAAGGTAAGCCAAGGAAATCTTTGAAAGATCAAAGTCTTATCAGAGAAGAGGAAGAGGCATTATTGTCTTATTTGGACAAACTGAGTATTGGAGGAAGCTGTGTAGAACAGGAAGGTATTCTACAAACTTATGATGAAGTTGCCAAGTATAGTCAAGAAATTGCGGTCCCAGAAGTTTTCTTTGATGAGGAAGAAATCAGAGATGTTGAGGAAGAATTTCTCAATAATTTAGTGAACTATCAGAATAGTTCAGAGGAGCATGAGAAGCTGATCATTGAGGCTTCGAATGAAGAGCCTTGCATTTTTGAAACTGACATGTTGTGTATGTTTTCAGGTTTGGCAGGTGAGGAACAACAATTGGACAATGTGCTTATGCATGTTGATGAAGAAGTGAGATTACTGGAAGAAATGGCTGAAACAGAAAGATATTTTGAGCATGTATTTAATAATTTTGAGAATGATGGTATTAACAGGGAAATTGTCATGATTAAAGGAGCTGAAGATAAACAAATGAAAATTTGTGATGATAATTATAATGAAGTATTTTCAATAGAAAACCAAAATGAAAATATTATGGAAACTGTGGAAGAATGCATGATGATGTTGATAGATGCAGGAGTTCAGAAATTCTATGATTCTAAAGTGAATTATTTTATTGAATCTGTAAACCATGAAGAAGCCCTAGAATACCAGAATTTTGTTCCTATTGAAGGAGAAGATAATATAACATCATTTTGTTGCAATGGTATAAGTATAGAGAATGAAAAGATACTTCACAATGATATGCTCCAAGAAATCCTAGCCATTGAACTGTTGAATGATAATCTTGTGTTAAAACAAGAAACACCGTATAATGCAGAGGAAAGTATGGAAAAGGAAAATGTACAGCAGACAAATGTCAGTGGAGTTCAGTTAGAGACAAATGATAAGAAGGAGATTGAGAAATTGTGGAAGATGAAATCAGATGAGAAGAGGGATAGCAAGAAGGAGAAATTGACCACAGGAATTTGTATCAACGAGAACAGAGGACAACAACAAACTAAAATTTGGAAATTTGGAGGAACAGAAGTGATAGTGACAGAAGAATTGAATCAGCAGCATAATGAAAGTGATGACCAGTTACAAAGTAAAGTTTGGGATACTGGATGGACAGCAGAAGAAACACATGACCAGGAGGTCATGGAAACTTTCAACTTTGGGAGTCTGATGCAGGAGCATTCAGGCTAGTCAGCAATGTGATAGCATGGTCACATGTTGTGACTAACAAGGGGTTGGAAGAAAATAATTTTATTAATTTTATTTGTTTAAATATATGAGAGTGTTTATATGAGGATAGGGTGTAGGTGGCTGAGTGATCCTCCTTGTATGGAGATCAGGCCAAATAGTTGGATTTATTTGGCTAGAATAGAATATGAGAGATTTTAAAAGCTTTATTTAGTGTTAGTTTAGAAAAGAGTGGGATTGAAGAGATTTTTTAGGAGAGGTTGAGAGATTTCTGGTTTAGAATCAGAATTGATTCATGAAACCATGTATTTGTATCAATTGTGTTTCTTCCTTATATAATTCGAGAGAGTGAGGATAAAGGTGGAAAGAGTGAGGTTTTTAGGGTTGAGCGAAAGCTCAATCTGGTGATGTTGAGACTGTGTGTATTAGAGGATTGATTTTGAGAGTGTGGTGTGAGAATTTAGATTGAATGTATAAACTGTAGTTGTGTGTAACAGAGTTTATTTCATTATGGAAGCAACTTAAGACCGAGACTTGTTCTTTTGGTGCGAATGAGTAAAATTACTGGTGTACGCATCATTGTGTAATGAGTGTAGAGTTGAAACATTGGGGTTCGTTTATGTAATTGCTTGAAACAAGGGTGGACTGTGTGTTTTTATGCAAAAATGGCTGTGATCTGTGTGTTTAATATACATAATGGCTTTGGAAATTGTCGGGTTCGGGTAAGATATCTGTAGTATTGATTATTGGTGTGCGATCTATAGAATCCCATGTTTAAAATGAATCTGGCATAGTTGAAGTCTGTCAATTAAAAAGTTATTAACACAGCAAATCGATGAAATAGAACATTTAGTGGAATCTGGAGTGGATTTAACATGTGTATTTGTTGATTGCGAGATTTATTGGATCCATGTAATCCATTGTAACGGATTGGGGATCATTCCATGTCACAACTCATTATAATGGAAACTGGACGCGATATGTATTAAAATTGGTTTGAACTGAAATCAGATCCGAGGTAGTATCTTTTCACCGACGGGAAGGCAACTTTAAATGACAACGATTATGATTTCCAACTAATCGGATCAGAACTGGGAGTGTTGTCAACAGTTTTGGACACGATTGCAACTTGTGACTCTGATTGCAATCGGATCGAAGCTATGGAGCAATCGAAAGTTTGGCATTCAAATCATTTTCAATCTCCGATCACCGACTGAATCACGTCAACACTGTGGGAGTAGCCAATGGTTGGTTGTGACATTCAACCACTGACAATTACGATTGTTGATGGTATTTCATCAGAGTTGTAGTGAACTCCAAAAATTTGAAATGCATACCTATCGCCGAGCAACTGAAATGTTCTGAGTGTTTGATCGATCAGAAATATACACAGACTTCTATTAAAACAGACATTCAATGGTGTTTTCGCATGCATTGAGAACACAGGGGAAATCAGTCATTTGTATGGGATTGATGAATCAATTTATGTGCAATCGATTCACAACAGAGAAGGCGGGATTTTTAAAAATTCGATTTCTGTTTATGAGTTTTATACAGTGAATTAACATGTTGGAATTTCTTGGTATGTGATCGAAGTATTGGTAGTATGTAATAAGCTAGATTGGAGCTTTAATATGTTCAAAGGTAGTGTTTGCAGATTGCTACAGTTTGAGCATCTTTGATGAGAAACAGGTATGCGATATCGACATTCGATTCTAGCCAAATCTCAGTTTTATATGAATTGCTATTGCCATAAGTCGAAAGGTTCGATAGTTTGGTTGGGCAGTTGTGTTTTGATTGAATGAGAATTGAATAAAGAGATTCAATTTAAAGGAATATTTGGGCGCTGGTGCCATGGTCTTATTTGAATTCAAGATTGAAAAAAATAATTGTATGGATGTCGGCAATACATTATTACAGGTAAGACTTGCATTGGATGAGATTGAAGGTCGAAAATTAATGTCTAAATATTAATTCAACTTGTTATGAGAAGAAATGTTAAATAGTGTTTTTAATCATAAATATGAAGGAGAAACTAAGGGTTCTGTAGAGTTGAATTTGCCAGAAAGTGAACTTTCATTGACTGGAACAGGAATTACAGTTTTACATGTACAATTTGTAATGATTCTGGGTTTGGCGGGGTTATCCGTCATCACGAGAGAAGATCCATCTAATCACGTTATGAATTATCACCTCTGGTGTGCATCCAATTCACTAATCGATGATTCGATTTGGTTACATATTTTTCAGAGAACTCTCATTGGTCTAGCTTCCAAATGGTACATTGAGTTACCACGTTACTCATTTAATAATTTTAATGCACTAGCCACTGCTTTCTTAACCCATTTTTAGCTACTTGTCAGATACGAAAATGGTACAGAACTGTTGACCTCATTAAAACAATATACGTCTACGTACATATCTAATCACATTCATGAATGGAGACGTAGAAGACATTTGGTGAAAGTCTTTATTCCAGACCAAATTTTGGCTGAATGGTTTATCAAATCATTATTGCCCAAAATTACTGAATATGTGGCCAAAGGGGGCGTTGTTACAGAAGATAAATTCATTGCTCAAGCTCAGTACCTTGACCTTTTATATACACAGTCAGGTACTCTGTATGACAAAATCCCCGATACACCAAAACCTGGTCAATTAACTACAACTCCTTCAGGCTCTCATGCCGCTAATGGTGTAATTGGTCATGTTAACACTGGCAAGAGTAAGAAGAAATATTCCAAGGCGACTTCTCCTATTATAAATTTACCCGATTCACCCAAAGGAGATTCTTCTGTTGAAACTTCCGCCGATATCCATGTTGTAGAATCATCTACAGCCAAACCTAAAACTGGTGGCAAGAAGAAAGGTAAGAATAAAAACAAAAAATCTTCTTCAAAAGATAAAAAAAATAAAACTGAACCAACTGATGATAAACGAAAACCTCGTTATCCTTCTCTGATCTGTGATGAGGATCATTTTACTAACGAGTGCCCGCATAGAGCAGAGGTATCGAAATTCGTTAAGGGTTTGTCCACACCTGCTATCTTGAAGGATCTTTTTCCTACTCAAGATTGTAACATGATTGGATCTTCCTCGAATACGCTAGAGGATATCTTGATGGTTGCGACGCGATCACAAGATTATGGTAGTAAGAATCCTATTGGTGGTAAAGAAGCAGAAAATTCTAATTCAGCATCAACTACATCTCCCTCAGTTTCTGATCCGCTACAGATCGAGAAACTAAATCCTGACTTAGTAATCAAACCGCCTGCTAAAGGTGTACTTCGTAAATCAACTTTCAATCCACATGTGAGAGCTGGTCAGAACTACAATATTTTTGAAGACTTAGCGATTTCCCCTTCAGTAATGTCGGCTTTGGAATTGCTGCAATCATGTCCAACCCAAAGAAAATTACTATTGTCAGCCATAGGAGCCATAGACCTTCAAGATTCGAACCTAATGATCTTCGATTTAGAGAATTTTACACCCCGCCTACCCCATCAAATGGCTTTTCAGATTCAAGTAATAGTAAAAAAAAACGTTTCTTTCGTACTGTTGTTGATGAAGGGGCTTCTACGTGTATCATGTCGTGAAAATGTTGGAAATCACTTGGTTCTTAGATAATTAACCAATCGCCGACTATGCTCAAAGATTTTGATGGAAGAGATTTCCATCCGTATGGTATTTTACAGGATCTACCAATAGAGGTCGAAGGAAAAACCATTAATCTAGATGTGGAAGTGGTTGATGCCCCTCTGGATTACAACCTTCTCTTGGGTCATAGTTGGTCTTACACCATGACTGTTGTTGTATTGTCGGTCCTTCGTCTCATCATGTCTCCTCACAAAGGAAAGATCGTTAAAATAGATCAACTCTCATATTATTCATCTGACCCAGCCACTACTGATAGCATCCATCATGTCAGAAAATTTACTATCCCTTATAAAGATGTTGGAGTGGGTTTAATTAAAGATTCTACTTTACTAGGAACTTTTTCCTTGCCTGCCTCCGACGTACCACCTCCTATTGCTAATATCCATATGATTACATCAAGTACTATTTCCTTTGATGATCCTTGGATAGTACCTTCAGACTCAAAACTGGATTCTTTCGATGGTGCAATGCCTTTGAGTCCTTTTGAATTAGCATATCAGGCAGCACAGTCATTTTCTGATACTCCTTCAACTACATTTGATCTAGTGAATGTGATCAATGAGGAATCACTTTCAATATCGAGCTCAACTTCGACATTAATTCTGGATCCTGTTCAACAAGTGTTCAATACTGATGAGCATATTCGTGAATTTTTTTCTATAGAATAATTACCATGGGAAGATCTACATCATCGATCTTCATTTTTACCTGATATAGATCATTTTGACATTGATTTTTCCTCCATTTTTACCGCTGATTATGTCAATGAACCTTAGAGTCCTCTCACGAATTCTGATTCTGAATTGAACTTAGAAAACATCTCTATGACAGTTCCTATTGAAATCTCAGTAAAACCAAGAATTGTTGAAAACATTCATATAGGTGCTTCTTGTATGCCAAATTAACTCCAAGCATATAAAGCCCTATTTCAGGAATTCCGTGACATTTTTGCCTAGTCATATGAAGAAATGCCATGAATTGATCCATCAATTGTTGTTCATGAAATTAAAACATACCCAGATTCTAAATCTGTCTGACAAAGATTACATCAGATACATGCGCGAAAAGCTGTCGCTCTTAAAGTAGAAGTTGAGAAATTACTTCGTGCAGGTTTTATTTATCTAATTCCTTTAACGGATTGGGTATCTAATATTGTTCCTGTTAATAAAAAACAAGGGACGATATGAGTATGTATCGATTATAGGGATATAAATCGATCTTGTCCCAAAGACAATTATCTAACCCCTTATATCGATCAAATTATTGACAATTGTGCTGGAAGGGAAATGTTTTCATTTATGGATGGATTTTTGGGCTACAATCAAATCAACATACTCCCTGATGATCAACCCAAAACAAATTTCATTTGTCCATGGGGGAATTTTTATTACTGCAAATTACCTTTTGGGCTTAAGAACGCTGCCACAAATTTTTCAGAGGGCAATGTCTTATGCCTTTCATGACATTAAACACATTGTGCAACCCTATATTGATGATTTACCTGCTCATTCATTGTGCAGAGTAGAACATCTTACTCATCTACAGGCTATCTTTATGAGATGTAGGTATTATAGGATTCACCTGAATCCTCACAAATGTGTCTTTTGTGTTGAATTTGGATGATTGTTGGGATTTTTTGTCTCAAAAGAACGCATTCGTGTCGACCCATCGAAGGTTGAGGCTATCATCAAATTACCTCCTCCTTCTACTCTTCGCCAACTCCAAATTTTGCAAGGGAAAGCAAACTTTTTACGTCGATTCATTCCTAACTATGTTAAGTTAACTAAAGGTTTTACCAGGTTGTTAAAGAAGAATATCCCTTTCTTTTGGGACGAGATCGTTGATCGATATTTTGATGCTCTTAAACATGCGTTAACCCATGCACCATTATTGCATCCTCCCAATTACAACCAGGATTATTTTTATACTTAGCAACCTCCAATTCTACGATTTGCATGGTCCTAGTTCAGGAAGATGAATTCCACAATGAACATGTGATTTAATATCTCAGTCATAATCTGCATCCGAATGAAATCAAGTACTCACATGTGGATAAATTGGGATTGGCAGCCGTTCAAGCTGTCCAACGATTCCGTCATTACATACTGTTATGCAAAACAACAATGATTTCTAATTGTAACCCTATGATGTATATTTTTACAAAACAACTGCTAGGGGGAAAATACTCCAAATGGATTGTTATCCTGCAGGAGTTTGATTTGGAATTTGAAAAATCCAAATCAAAGAAATCATTGGTATTCACTGAAATTATGTGTGACTTCCCAAGTACTGACACAGAAACTGTGGTGGAACATCTGATCGCGGATGAATCTTTGTTTCTTATCAGTACCATCGATCCTTGGTATGGAGATATCATCATTTATCTCCAAAACCAAACTTTTCGGCCCGAACTCTCACGATCAAAACGACAAAAAATCCGTTTCCAGTCTTAGAAATATCATATTGTTGGTGGCACACTATACCGTCATGGTGCGGACTCTGTTTTTCGACGTTGTCTCACTCTTGACGACGCTGAAAAGGTTTTAAATGATTGTCACTCTAGAGCATGTGGCGCTCATATGTCTGGGTCTGACACAACCTAAAATATATTGCGTGCTGGCTATTTTTGGCTGTCCTTATTTAAATATTGTATTTTTGCTATCCAAAAATGACACAACTGTTAAATCTTTGATCGAAAGATGCATGCACCACCCGCTC
This sequence comes from Pinus albicaulis, assembly GCA_034641835.2. Taxonomy (NCBI): domain Eukaryota; kingdom Viridiplantae; phylum Streptophyta; class Pinopsida; order Pinales; family Pinaceae; genus Pinus; species Pinus albicaulis. Next base: position 777,137,407 of record CM076582.1, read on the forward strand.
CTCTTCACCCTATAATTTTTGTTGGTCCTTTTGAAAAATGGGGCATTGACTTCATTACATGTAACCCTCACTCGGCCGAGGGGCATGGGTATATTATTCTCGCAGTAGATTATTTTACCAAATGGGCCGAGGAGATGCCTAAATTTGTGGCAGATGGAAAAATTGTAGCTACTTTCATGTTAAATCATGTGATTGCTCGTTTCGGTGTACCCCAAGCGATAATTACTGACCATGGGAGTCATTTTCGAAACATCATGATGACCGAACTAACTGATCAACTTGGCCTGCACCATGACAGTTCTACACCATATTACCCGCAGGCTAGTGGTCTGGTTGAAGCTATCAATAAATTTTTAGTCACCATGATCAAATGAATCATTGGAATTCATAAATCAAATTGGCACACCATGCTCTTTTCAGCACTTTGGGCATATCAAACCTCAGCAAAAACATCGAAAGGTTTTACCCCTTTTCAACTAAATATGGTTTAGAAGCGGAATTACCAATTGAATGCGAGATATCATCACTCCAACTAGCCATAGAGTTACTACCAGCCACTTCTGAAGAGGAAAAATGCTTTTTTTACTTAGCTCAATTAGATGAGAATCGGCGCGCCGCTGCATTAGCTACCGAAACTCATGCGAAACAAATGAAAGCTCAGTATGATAGGAGTGTTACACCATGTATTTTCTCAGAAGGAGACCTAGTCTTGGTTTATGATCAAGCTAACGACAAGCTAGAGGCTGGGAAATTTGAACCCATGTGGCATGGTCCTTATATTTTCAAGCGACAGCTTGCAAAAGGGGCCTATGAACTGATTGAATTTGACGGGGTTTCTTTAGGAAAACCCAGAAATGGGCTTTATCTGAAGAGATATTACGCTTGATTCTTGTGTGGAGATCTTCCCTATATATTAGTTATTTTCATAAACTTGTGTGTTGTAGATTAGAAAGTGTGCCTATTTTAAAGTGTGCTTTTACCACTATCTTTGCTTATCTCGATCACTCTTGATTTTATAGATGTTGACGTCCCTTCAAACATACATTGGTTTTGTTGATGGTGCTTGCCGTAGTACACGGAACATTTCCTCCATAGCTTTGGTTATGTATTCACCCACTGATGAATTGGTATCTATGCATGGGGTAATCCTTGGTCAAACGACGAACAATATTGCAGAGTATAGTGTAGTTATTGAGTTATTGTCTGAATCCATTTCATTTGGAATTCGAAGTTTGATTGTTAGGTTAGATTCTGAACTCGTTTTATTACAATTGAATAGAGCATATGAAATTGAAAACCTAGTGTTGTTAAGATTATTTTTGAAAGTTCATCTCTTGGAACGAGAATTTGATTATATTGAGCATCAACATATTCCGAGAAATTTAAACACATTAGATGATGCAATAGCTTCTAGTGTTATAAACAGACATTTGCAATAATTAAAGAAGTAGATCAAAATAACATTCGATAACATGTTAAGACAGATAACTGGAAATAGTAGTAATATCATAGCATAAGAGTAGTGTTTTCAAAAATGTTACATCGTCCTCGATCATAGGTTCAAAATGCCTTATGATTGGAAAAAAGTGATACAAAAAATGATACAAGTCTACAAAATCAATCATCCACTATCTGTGGTGATGATCATGACAAAACACTACAGCCCGTGCCACCTTGCTCAGAAATCTCCCGAACGATCTCGGAACCCCGATAACATATCTCTGTAATCGGAGTGGAATGTCATCTATGGTAGTCTCTGGAATATCTAAAGTCAACTACTCTAGATGACTTTCCAATTCCATAAGGACCTTTGTTGTTTGATCCTGTGGTGGTGGTGGTGCTGCAGCTAGCTTCCTGTCAAAAGGATGGAAAGTGGCTAGTCAAAGTGGACCCACATCTGCATTTGAAATTTTTGTCACCAGTTTTGGATGATTTTAAAAAAAAAATTTAAAATTAAAATTTAGAACATGTCAAAAATATTTTTACCTAACTCATCCCGCTATGTCCCTAGAGGAAGAGACATCTCTCGGCTGTCACGGAAATCTATCCCAACATAAGGAAAATATTCTATCATGAAGACTTGATTCTCCAACCAATTGAAATATGTTGAGGTAAAATGAACAACCTCGCCGCCTTCACTGTGATGTGCCATCAATGCAACCCATCGAACCATTTGAGGCTCTTTGACTCTACCATGATCAACTGCAATAAGTTGTGGGGACAGTAAAGGAATCCTCTCTAGAGCAAATGTAACCACGATCGCTCCATATCCAAAGTTTTTCAACTTCGCGTTTTTTTCTCTAGTTAGTTGGCCTTTGACATTGGCCAACACTGCCTCACACCAGTTGAAAATAGTGCCTCTAAAGCAGTCAACGGAAGTTTGCATTTGGGATCGTGTACCGACATGTGGAGTTGTGCTCCCACACAACCTGGTTACTATAAATGCAACCACTTTCAACTCAGGACAAATAATGGTTTTTATGTCAATACGTTTATCCTTGGGGTTTTCTTCTTCATTGAAAAATTCTCCCTGAAGGCTAGCGACAGACTGGCCACCTGCCCTAGCCCCAAAAAAAGAGAGTGGCTCTCCCCTCTTTGATAAACCAGTGAGGAATTATATATCTTCCGGCTCAATTTCAAGCCGGTGACCTCCAATGATAAAGCATTATTCCTGTATATCCCATTTGTTGACTAGCCAGGTAAGCAAATCCACTTGAGCCCTCATACCTTGAATGGCCCAAAATTTGTACAAACCACATTCTCTCAAAATGCGTAATGTAGGTGGATGTAACATGGCCGCATCATCAACTTCTTCATGCTCATGTTCTCGCCACACAAGCATTGTCAATATCCTGCAATGGACAAATTGAAAGGTTAAAGACAATTTGAATGGGAAAAATTGGCTTAAATTGGGAGATTTGTTCATTTTATTTTTCCTTACGGTGCCTCCACACTTTATGCATAAAAATAGTGCATGGATCTACACGTATCTTATGCGTAAGGTGTGGGACCACGATAATTTTCCCTTTGTAAAATTGTCGGGGTCCGCAGGTTTCATGTGTCTTACCTGCGGACCCCCATGAGCGAATTTTTAAACCTATTTTCCTCCTTAAAAATCAATATAAGCCCTAAATTGATAAAGTAAACAAATAAAAATGAAGCTAAGGATGATATGGATTACCTGGAACTGACGATTTTCGATTCTGACGGGCGAATCTTCCGCAATCTTCTCCGTAACGTTTTTTACCAAAGGCTCTCAATTTTCACTCTGAAATAAAATGGTAAAAATGATTTACAAAAACTCCTTTTTATAATATTTTTTGAATAAATAAAATATTATTTTGTTTATTTTTCACATTGAAAAGTGGTTTTCCAAATTATTTTTATTAATCATAAACAGGTATATTTAAATTTTTGAGTTCTTGTGCAGAATACAGGATTTTTTGGGTGCAATGGTCATTTTGATAAAGGAGTATACTTTTTATCACTTTTTTGAACTCAATAAAAATTATGAAAAAGCGAATGAAAACATTTTTATCACTTTTTCGAACTCATTAAAACTTATAGAAAAACCGAAACGACTGAGTACACTTTTATCACTTTTTCGGACTCTTAAAAATTACGAAAAAGCAAAAACCTGGAGTTCTCTTTTAAGCCCTTTTCAGACACTCTAAAGATGAAAATATTTCCGAGTACTTGACTATTCGAACTCGTTAAATGAAATGAACAGTTGTCCCTTCAGTATAAGTTTACCCCTTTTTCGGACTGAAATGGACTATTTACGAAAAAGGTATACGTTGACTAATCATGGTCAATAGTGTTCTCTCCTATATTTTTTTATCCTTTTTCGGGCCTGAGAGACTAAATTTACAAAAAAGTACACCCACGGAGTTTTCTTAAGTTTTTTCTTCTGACTCCCTAAAATTGAAAAAAACTGAGTTTCTCCTATACTGGACTCATTAAAATTTAACAGTAAAGGACCTGTCAATTACAAACAGGAACGAACCACTCCTTCTTAGGGTTCGATTTTAAACTAAGTTGGACTCATCCGAAGGATGAGCTTATATAACAAGAAAATGTTATCCTCCTCAAGCTTGTCAAAAATAAATAGGTACTTGCCAGAAATGGTGGGAGAAAAAGAGAGAAAACATATATGTTTGTCACACTTTGTTTAAAAAGCAGTTTACCATTCTTGAACATGACACTTTTTGTCACACTTCTACCTAGGTTTGGAAAATCCTTTGCCTATTATTTAATCAAACCATATTGAAAGTATTCAGCCAGTTTCTAGCTATTAGCTTAGGTCAATTGTAACCAAAACATCTGTAGTGTTGTTATGTGTTCAAGAGGACAGTTAAAATAAACCATTCATTTGAAAACATTTGTCTCCATTCGCGTTGACCATCCCTAAGTCAGTCCTTGCAAAATATTTCTACAAAACTTGATCTAATGGTTTCATGTCATGGGATTTCCTATGATGGATCAATTTCTATCGACGATAGCTCATCATCTAGGAATTTGATCTAGAATCATTCAGTACCTTGGAATCTGCATGCCTTAATGGCAGGTTTCTCGCCTTCGACGACAGGTTGCATCATTGACCTTCGATCGAACGATTCTTTGCAATGTTCGACTTCAGATCATTTATTCACATTTCATGGATTGTACTGAGTACTTTGAGGGCCATTTTCATTAATGGTGGTTTCTCTCACACTTGTTAACAGTTCACATCATTGACTGGTAATCAAGTGGTTTCTACCATGTTCGACTTCGACACAATCAATCGCATGGATAGAATCATACTAGTTTGGGTAGCGGGAATCAAGACCCTGGATCTAGATTCCACCATCCAAGCTATGAGGAGTTTTATTATTCATTATAAAGTAGACTATTCATAAACAAATGGCTGCGTCCATACTATGTCTACATTATTGATGTAATATTAGAATCATTTCTATACCAGAACATTTTAGTTAAGATTTGATTTAGTTAGTTTTTTCTCTGAGTATGGGAATGCCTACCTCAGTGATGATATTTATATGTGTGTGTGTGTGTGTGTGTGTGTGCATTGAATGTTTTTATAGGATTCTGACTAGGGTGTCCATAAGCTAATCCTCGAAATGATAAAGCACATCACTCTTCGAATGATCTTAGACTTCACACTTTAGGGGGAAATTCATTACACTAAAATTTTCACCATGATGTTTTACTGCCTGTATGGGTTCATCATTACTCATACAATACTCCCTTAGAAGTCTACAAACATCAAGTTCCTAAAACCAAGCCTTGAAATTGAGAGAAAATCTTATAAAAGTCATAAAATACTTGTACTGCACTTTCTCTTAGTATTACCTGTAGTGCCGCATATGTTGCTTTTAGAACATGCAAAACTTGCCACACTTTCTCTTCATTTAAGGTGTGGTTCCCTGTAAAAGGTAAAGTGAAGGCGAAAGTAAAATTTGGAAGCCCAGCTGGTTGAATCTAGAAGCTTCTGGAAGCAATTATTTGGTGGAAAGTTTGCTCCTTTCATGTACATTCATCCCCCCATTAAAGGAGCCTACCCCTTGGTATGTGGAACTTAATCCCTTGAAAGAGGATTCTATCCCCTCTTATTTGGAGCTGCAACCTCTTCTTTTTTGCCATAAATTGAGGCCATAGTTCAACCTCAAAGGGAGTTAGGCTTTGAGATTTTTTGAGGAGAATTGCTGGAGAAACTCAGACTCTCTGAACTAATTATCATATGGAAATGATTACACACTCATGTGTATGTTAGTCAAGAGAGTGCAAAGGCTTGTCAAAGTAGAGGAAACGCTTGTTCCAGACCCCAGAAGGACCTGTACGACATCAAGGCGAACATGGTTGTAAGGCTCCTTCTTTCATCAAAGATAATACAAATGGATCATGTTTTCTCAATGAGTTGTTTATTAATTTAAATGGCTTATTTCTTGAATTATTTGATCATCAAGATAGGTTTATGGTTTGTTAATTAATCTATAGTATGCAGGTGCTTCTGATTCTTTCATGTTTTCTATTGCAGATCCCAAAAGGAGACGTATTCAAAGCGACAAGAAATAAGACTATGATCATCGTTGTACTACAGGTAAGTCCTAAATCCTTCATTATAGATGATTCTAGATCAATTATAATATAGAGAAAGTAGTTTACATCTGTCTATTTGTTGCTAGTTATCGTAAGATACTAGGGAGATCTGTCTTGTCCGCAAGAACGATTTGTCCGTCCAACAAGAACTCTAACACTTTATGGTTTTAGGGTGAGATGGATCATACTAGTGAGGTGCTAAAAATAGCATGATAGTACATAAATTATTTTTAAACTGAAGAAACTGAAACAAATTATGGTGATTCTCCCAAAACAGAGCATAAAATATGTATTATTCTTATTAAACTTGAGAATCAAACATATCATAGAATTGGAATTAACATCGAAAGTAAAAAAAATTCATACATATGCAGTAGAATAAGAAACTATGCCAAATTATAGTACCACATGAATCCCAAAAGTATAGCTGCAACTCATCCAATATATTCCTACCAAAATCTGAATACACTAGTGTCTCTGATAAATACAACAGCATCCAACCTGTGAAATGAGGTTAGAAATGAAATATATAGGCATGAAACAACTTCTCCCAACCTTAGGGGTCGAATCCCTGAATTATGGAGCTGATCCACAAAAATATGAATTGCAAACCTAGAGTTTAGGGAGGTCAAACTCACTCATCCCTAACTTTAGTGAAACGGATTCATCAATCCTCTCAAAGAGTTTTACCTAATGTATTTAACCCTAGGTAACTTAAAAAAATCATTATTACATTTAAATCCATCAATTACATTGGTAAAAATATGATTTTTCCATGGTAAAAATGAGAAAACTGGAAAAAATCAGGAAAAACAGAGAAAGGTCAAGAGTGTGGCGCTAGTGTCAAGAGCGCAGCGCCATCTTCAGCTCAACTTTTGAAGGGGTTTCTGAAGTCAAAATTGAGCTCAGGATAGCTCATTAGAAATATTTTCCTGTCCAGTTTCTAAAAATTTCCTTACTTTCCAAAAATGATAATATTAACCCTCCAAAAATTCAATCTGCCAAGACTAGTCAGGAGCACAACACCTAGCAGAAAAAAAGGGCGGAAACATGATTTTTTGAGTGTTTTTTTACCTTTTCACCTACCAATTTTCCCAAATTTGCTTAGAAAAGTTCCTACCTTGACTGTATTTGGCATTTTAAATCCAATGGTACCTTTATTTTTCCATTTGGAGCCTCCTAGAAGAAGCGCAACGCCTAGGGCGATGTGCTCCTGGCAGACAAACTGTGCTAAACTGCCAAAAGTTTGCAAAAAATCCAAAAATTCAAAAATTGGTCAAAATTTCTTCAAATTGTGTTGTGGAAGCCTGAAGAAATGTTATAAGAAATGAGGGATGCCTAAAACAAGGATGTAAAGCTTGTCTCATTCTTTTTTCTTGGCTAGGGTTTGCTTATGTTTCTCCTACAATTGCTTGAGTTTAATGCTACAGACCTTTTTCCTTGTGATGTACCTGTTAGACAAGTTTCTAAGAATTTTATTGTATTTATTTTCCTTTTGGAGGAGTTTATAAAGATGGATATTGACCCTATCAAGCCATTTCTCTCTGTCATCTTCAACCTCCTTGGCAAACCTCTCCTCAAAAGTTAGTTTTTCATTCTCAATTCTTTGTTGTTGTAAAGCTGATGAAGAGTGAAACTACCACAGGCAGGTTCGCCTTCCATTAATCCAAATAGACCTGCAACCTTCAAAAACTATGTTAACGATGCAGATTCATAACCTGCAATTTCGATCCTGGGGCCTGTGAGTTATGGCCCATTCTGTTCCCACTGCACCATGGCAATGCCTACATATATAAGGGAAGCACTTTTCAAATGAAAAACCCATGCTTCGAACAATATTTTATCTAATTCGGGCGGTATTGTTTTAAAAACCACTCATTGGCTTAATGACTGTGCGAGACTGGTGGTATGGCTTTAGAAAACCACCAACTTCAACTTTAATGCCAACGGTGTCCTAACACGATTTAACTGATCTTTCGGTTCGTATCCCCTTCATCTCAGAACCGATCTCCTCAATGTGTCACTTAATGAGCATGAATCGATCTTGGATAGCGGGATTGGAAATATCGACTTCCTTGAGGCAATTTCACAACAATGAATATGAATTTGATGTCGATTTCAACAAGAAACCCCAGCTTGCTAGGTTCCTCCAACTCTTTATACAGATTTAAATTCTCCACAGCATATACAAATTTAAATAGAGTTTCGAAGGTAATAATACCTTCTCCGCTTTAAGGGTATGGTCAATTACAAACTGGTAACAATAAATTTAAAACAGAGTCCTTTAGTGCAGAAATTAAACATGCTCATGGCATCGCTCGCCCTCTTAGCAGAACGAACTCTTCGAGCTCCATTGAAACCTTCACGCAAGGCCAATATACATTTGATTCATATGCATTAAAATTATTGACCGGGATCAATACAATTGACCACCATCATCTGCGTCTACACTATAGCATAATGTAAATATTAAATTGCCATCGATCCTGTAAGGATCGATGGTCAATAATCCACTGAGATTCACGATATACGCTCATAATTGAAACTGCAGATAACCACATTCAACTCGCATGCATCTAATTAACTATAAAATCTAATTGTAATTAACCCAACACGCATATACAGACACACCGAAATCTATGCAACACAGTATATCTACTATATACAAGATTCACATACAATTAAGGCATTTCAGCCTCAGCACGCTGATTCTCCTACGACTACATTGTGCTCACTTGCTCTCCCTATCTTCACACATTATAGGGTAGCTGCTTTATAGAGGCTACAGAGGTTAGTGAATCATTTGAGCTTCACAACTCTCTCCAGAACTTCCTCAACGCACACACGGCAGGTGCACATGTCAAATCAGTAGTTTCAGCATCGATTTTAAACAAAAAATTGCCCCAATTTACATGAATTTTTTCATACTCAGTCTTTTCACCTGTAGATTCAAACTTGAATTTGAACCTTTTCGGATGCCCCTGCATCAAAATCCCTCTTAATATCCCTTGTCTTTGGTATTTTTCTATGCTCCTAAAAAAATAGTATGGGATATTGAGAAAATTGACTCTTGTGAAGTGCATGAGCAGTCTAATATGATATGTCTAAATTCTGGAGAACCTTCCTTCACAAGAGAAGTACTTCATGATTATTTTCATCGTGGGGGTATACCTATCAGAAGGTAACTGAAAGGGAAGAATCTCTTTCTCTCATTTTTGTACCTTGGTTTGATGAATGGTTCATAATACTGGTCATCTAAGTCTTTAGCTTTAAACCACTTCTCAACCATTTTTGGTATCCCTGTGGCAGCAGCAATGATATGTGTGGATATGGTGAAGGTCACACCTGCAAGGGTCACCTGATTATCTCTGATGTTTGAGATGAAAACTCTGCTCAAAACAGGGTGGTGTTGAACTCTTTGGATCATTTTTTAGAAATCAAGGAAAAACATATTCAAAGCAAGAGACTATCATAGGTGAGGCCATCATTTCTCTGGAGTTGGTGGGCTCAAGCCTTAGAATTCTTCCTCCTTTGTGAAGTCTCCTTCCTTCTCTATCCTCCTCTTCCTCCATGGAATCTTTGTCTTCCTCCTCCATGGTGTTTTTGTTTTGAAACCCTAGGGAAGGGAAAGGGGAGTGGAAATAGGTTTAGGGAGTGGGGATGGGAGTAGGAAAAATTGGGGGAATAGGGAAGGGAGTTATGGAACTTAGGGGACTGATATGGGATTAACATACTTAGGGCAATGAGATGGGGAAATCGATTACAGGTATAGGGAAGTTTCCTGGAAAATGTGTGGTCTAGGAGCTAGGGTTTTTTGGGTAATTTAGTTTATGGATAGGGATTTAGTGATGTAGGGATAGGATTAGGGTTTACTGTGATATGGGAAGGGAATCCAGGGCCTAGGGAATAATTTGTGTTTGTAGGAATTAAATCTAGGGCTTCTTATCTTAAACACTTGGTAAACTTGAATGAGATATTTTACACCTTAAACTTGCAAATGGAAAATTATAGGAGGTAAAAAATGGTGTTGCTTACTTGTATTGAGATGGAGAAACCCTTTGTTGGTGACTTGGATCAATTGCATGAAGTTTTGAAGGTTGTGAATGAAACTGGCTAGGAGCGCAGCACTAGTTCTAGGAGTGTAGCGCCTAACTGCCAGGAACACAACACCCTCCTCCAGGAGCATAGCACCACCCAATTTTTGAAATTTCACCCTGCAAACTTATTTTTCAAGCTGCAGGAGTGTGAGCTTGATGGTTGGGAGAGAAAATGAGAGATTTCCTTGTCTTTTGATGGGCTTTATACTTGATTATTTGAATGAATTTCCCTTTGGGACCCACTTTTCTTTCTTCTCATTCACTTTAAACTTTGACATATTTACCTTTCACTTTTGTTTCTAATTTGGAGATTGATCATTTGATGGATTGAGAACACTTAGACTTTAAAGCTTCTAAGCTTTCATGGCACATGAAAACTTTGAGTTGACAGCTATCTTGGAACCATGAAATTATTACATATTGTGAAAACACAAAATTACATGATGAAATTAAAATTACATGATTGAATAAAAACTAAATATTACATTTCAACTTAACATAATAAAGTGAATTTATTGATCACTCTTAGTCTTGTTAGTCTTTTATGCAATGGAAATGATCTTTTATTGGACCTTGAAAACCCTAAGACTTAATGGACACAATGACTGAATGGACTTCATGATGATATGATTGAAAAGATGATAAGGCTCATGAATAATAGACAATCAGCATAGTGATAAAGTGAGCCAGCAAGTGATGAAATGACATTTTTTAAAAGAGTGAACTTTGATGAAAATTTGCACAAAGTGACCAAATTTTTGCATGACCTAGTGGAATGATAAAAAAATTCTGAGTGGGACCCCTAAAATGACATGAAAGAGTTAATTTTGATCATTGGTGGAAGGATGCAAATACTGACACTAACGATATGTTTTCCTTTCATTCCTTTTGTTAGTTATTGTTCATAAAACAATTACCAAAACAATGAAAATAACAACATAAAGTACACAAGATATAGGCTCCAAGCCAAGGATAAAGCCCTCTAAGGGGAAGTGCAAGAAATAATGCTTCTATTCTTCTGGAATCTTCTTACAATGAGACTTCCAAGACCCAAATACGAAAGCCAAAGATCCCCCCAAGCACCAAGTCAGCCCCCCAGCAAGTTCTTCTTTAAGGTTTCTTCCAAACTTCAACCTACTGCAACTTCATCCCATATTTTCAGCCCTACAACTGCACCTTAAAATTTCATCCCTGTAATTTTTTCCTTCTGCAACTGGAAACAAGAAAACCCTAACTTTGCGCATCGAGAGAGAGACAGAGAGACAGAGAGATTATCCCAAGAAACTTCAACTTATTTTCTTCCTTTCTTCATCTTTCCATATCTTCTTCTACTTTGTTATTGTTGATTGAACTTGATGATGAGTGAGTGTGTCAAATGAGGTCAAGCTCCTTGTATTTAAAGCCTTCTTGAGGGGTCGAATAGACCTCCCTTAGGCTGAATTTTCCTTGACTAGGGCTGACTTTGTCTTGCAGGAATAAATGGATTTTTCCTTACAAAATAATTATTTTCCTTTGTTTCCATGAGCCCAAATGGGACTATAATACATGACATAAATTCTTCTTTGTCTTAGAAATACCTAGAAAGACCTAGAAGCAAAAAGAACGATATTTTGACCTAGACTTGAGAATGAAACCCATGCTTTACAAGTATATAATGTCATGATTACAAATATGTCATGATGAAGATTGAACCTAGTTACAATTTCCAACATTGAGCACATTAGCACAAATTTTGAGTTTTTCTTTGCACTTCTTTTCTAATTTAATTAAGATTGATTCTCCCTTTTTATTTTCATGATAACCAAGATATATTTTATTAAAATAATATCTCTGCAAACTGATAATATCATGTAATATTTTAGATCTCTTTCAAAATTTAAAACTTTTATTTAGTAATCATGGTTTTTCCTAAATCCTTTCTCAAGGAAACAATCTAAGGTTTTTACACAGTATTTTGTCACACTCCCTATTCCATATCCGAAGTGTCGCACTTTGTGTCACTCATGCCACAAATGTCGAAAAACAACGAAATTTGTGAAAACATGTTCGCCATGAATAACATGCTCAAAACATCCCTAAAGAGATGGATAATCAATGCGCTGAATAAATTCTTGAGAAAAATTGTGAAAACCCTAATTTGTAACCCCAATGTGATTCTCTTATCTATGGACTAGTGTTTGTCACCCTATGCATAACCTATGTTCAGTTCTGGTTGTTAGTGTCCTATAACCACAATGATAAAATTTACTCTTTCCACTGTTGTTTGAGTCTTAGGTAAAATTATAATATTTGCAAATTAAATTTGACATGTCTCTTGATTGTCAAATGATTCCAAGTTATTTTCTAGGTGTCATTGCTACTCCCTCCACCTATCCAAGGTCACAAAAATCCATCATGGTCATTGTCATCATTTCCTGCCATAAGTCATCAAATGAGTTATTTGGTCATCATATTGGTCATGGAATCATAAGAATCTATACTTTCAGAGTTAAATTTATAATTCATGGTCAATAATATGCATATGATGGTCATCATTATCTCAGTCATCATTCTGAAAAAGGGAGTCTTGTCATCCATTATGGTCATCAAAAATTTTCATTATGGGAGTTATAAATTAGGAAAATAAAGTGTTTCAAAGATAATCAAGGTACATCTATGTCACATGGAAGAAAAGACATCTGCAACTGAAATAATCATCATATCTTTTTTATAAATGTATCATCAAGCCATATCCTAGATCAAATCATCCAAATGATGGAGAAATTGGTCATCATGACAAAGGGAGGTAAAATTTGAATTTTCAAGTTATAAAATGCTTCAAGGAGTTTGAGTTGGTTCTATTAACAGTGACATGAATTCTAGGATCTCAAATTCAGCCTCAGGAACTTTGCAACTAAGCCAAGAAAGAAGAATTAAAGCAATGATGTGCATCTGTTGCTCTTCTGGGAAGCTGTTAGGGTTTTTGTTGCGCTCTCCCTCTTCCATGGTTCATAGATTCATTCAAGATTCAAAACATTTCTTTTTATGTTCACACATCCTCCATGGCCCTTCATTGAACATTTCTCATCATTCCCCTCATTAAGATCCTTTCAGTTCCTTATTTTCCCAAAAAAACCCTACAAATTTGTTGTGATTTTACCCTAGGTATGTGTTTTGACCTTTTCGCCACTTTTTTCTCACTTTTTTCTAAAAAATCCACTTCTATAATTTTTCTAACACCCATACCTACTCCCCATAATGTTTCTACAATTTTTCCTACCCCCTTCCCTCTCATTTCACCATTTTCCCTAAAACCCTAGTTCTTTCCCTAGGTATATAATTCATTATTTTCACCCCTCTTTTATCACTCATTTGAAGAAATTCCACCTCCATTGTCTTCCTAACATCCATCCCTACCCCCCATAATTTTCTTAGAATTTTTTCTACCACCCTTCCCTCTCATTTCCCTCCTGTTAAATTCAATGTGCTTTTGACTCTATTTTTTGTCATAATTTTCAAAAGCAGTTTCTAAAACAATGAAGATGAATTTTGGAAGAAAAAAAGTTATTTTTTTTAAGGAAATACCTAGTCACAATATCCTCCTTCATTTTCTATACAAGTATCATATATTGGGATATATTCAACTTTCTTGGAGACCTATTTCAGAAAATCAAATTCTCCAATTTTTCTTATATGTTTTAGTCATTATTTTGTGGCTTGGATTCCGAGAAAATGGAAAAAAATTTATAAACACTGAGAGAGTTTGTATCCACAACAAACATATCTACAAAAACCTCTCTCATTTTTTTAAAACTTGTTATGGTTAAAAATATATCAGTTCAACTTTGACCCCTATTTGTTCGTTGTGCTTAAGGAGAGTTTGTTGTGGTTCTGGACACTTGGTTTTAAAATCAATTTTGAGGGGGCTAAAATGATGATTTTGGATGAATTAATTGTCCTAGGGTATATTATACATCCTAAGTTTTCTTTATCATCCTTCATCAATATTCAGAACCTCTTCTAAGTCATCAAAATATCAAGCCAAATTTTTTGTGATTCGTCTAAGGACATTCGTTGCGTTTCTAAGAAAGTTGATGTGTTATGTGATTAGATATTTTTAAATGCACGTGGCGGTCAAAGGTAAAACTTGGCTGATGTAATAGTTGACTCATGATTTTATCTAATTATTAATAGGCTTGTTAATTATTATCATTGTAAATAATCTTGTGATCAATGCTTTGAGAGATAATCTCAATCAGTTAGCTAAATAGGGAGAAAGTTGTTTCTAACTTCCCTAGGATTTGGAAATGATTAATTAGGTTCATGAATTAGTTGCTATGGATTAGGATTCAACCTTTTAGAGGTGGAATCATGTTTTCCTTCTATATTTACTCAGAAACAAATCTAAGGAAGGGTTGGATATTTGAAGTTCACACTTTTTTGGAATTGGTGTACTTGACTCTTTGCATAAATAATATGCATGCAGTTGCAGCTATTTTTATGGGATTCTTGTGATGTGGTTAGTAACACTGTATTTCTCCAGTTTTCCTTATGCATCTGATTATTAAGTAGTTCTAGCATCCATCTATGTTCTTCTTATGTTAATCTCCTAAGTTTAAAATAGAATACAATGCCTCAATTGCTCTGCTTTGTCTGATATTTTCATATAAGTGTTTTATCTTCTAAACAAGTGAATTCATGCATGTGTGCTCACTTGGTTTCTTTATATGATTTCTTCATCAATATAATACAATGAAAAATATATTTTTTGTCACTACTTACACCTACCTTGCCTCATTCTACGTCTGCAAACTAATCTTTTGAAATAATTGGCCTAGTTCCTAAAACCTAGTGCTCTTTATCCAGCAAACCCTAATCAAAACCCAATTGAGCTGATAACTAGCCTAAAACCATAATACACTCCAGTTACTTCCATTGGCTATGAGGTTTATTTTGAGAGAGCCCTCTATGATTTGGTAGGGCTAGATATCAAGTCAAAAGTTGGTCTGTGGTTATCTTAATATTTTTCTTTCTCAACCTGGGAAACTAAGGAGTGCTAACCATTAGGGGAATTTTGAGGTCTATAATGGGCCTCCTAAGGAAATAATAAAATAATAGCTAAACCAATAAAATAATATTTATGCATTTGCAATTCACTTTTTGCACCACAATCCATGTAACCATGGTTAAATTCAATTCAAAAGTGGTACCAAAATAAAATTTATAAAAAAATTGTATTGATGTGACTATAAATAAGAATGAGTTTTTCAAGAAAAAGTCATTATCATTGAACAACTAATGCATTTTTCCTTTGTACTTAAATAACTTAAAATAAAATATAAATTCATAAATTCTTAATTATATAATATGTTATTAATTAAAATTTATATTATTTAAATTGTATAATAACATGTAATTAATGTACTATATAAAAATAATATAATAAATGTGATATATTATTGTATCTATGAATTTTATTCAAAAAATGTGAAATGATATTTATTATGAGTACTTTGCTTTGACTTTAAAAGTACTTATAGCACTACCATGGTTTACCATGAGTTTTTATCCACCATTGAGAATGTGACAAGTAAGTACCTTTAACTCAAGCAATGCCACCTCAACCATTAGGGATGATGTCATCCCCTAAAATGTGATTGGTTCTCATAAAATGAATTTTGATTGTACATTTTCTTTAGGAGGCCCATTTTAGACCTCAAAATTCTCCTAATGACTAGCAATGTGGGAATTGAAGTAAAAATTCGTGTTGGTCCTCTTTAGGTAGGTTCTCCAAAAATGCATCAGAAGCTTCACCTACTAGAAACATCAAGAACGAAAGTCTGGTATCAGTTAGGTGAGGATTGAATCGAGTTCTCCCATTTTGAGTCCTTGATCCTACCTTTCAGGATTTTCCCCTTAATATGTGGACCTTCCTCCCTCTTTTATGGATCTTTAACCTCTTCGTCTTCCCTATAAATGAATTCCATGCTTTCCCCAAATGTTTTTCATTTTTGGTTGCATTTATAGTGCTCGAATGCACCTAAATGCTGCCAAAATTCTAAGGAGAAGGAGTGCTTGAAGTCTCTGCCTTGGACTTGGGAACCCTTCCTTAAAGAAGCCTCCAACATCAATGCACTGGTTGTGTGCTTCCCTCTTCAATTTATTAATAATACAAAGCATGTTTTACTTTCCATAAGATTTTCAATGATTAATTTCTTAGTATGATGCTCCTTGATCTGTCATATGGTTTACATTAGAATGAAATATACTATGATTTATTTGTGTGTTGTTATTCGATATATCTTGTAGGTATTCGTATGTAAAGGCATAGCGAGGAGTGAGCTTGGAAGTAAGGATATCATTATTAACATTGAGAAATAACTGCATAGGAGCGAGGTAGGACATATTCCTCGCGCATGTCATTCTAATTCAACCTAAGAGAGTTTGCTTGCTTTTGTCTCGTTTGTTACTAGACCCACTCATTGGGCTAGAGGGATTGCTTCTCTCCATAGAAGGGATTTCCTGGATAACAAAATGGCAACTCTGTTTTGGATCCTATAGCATTATTAGTCCTCATTTTTTATTTTTTCTTCTTGTTTAGTTTTCCCAACCATTTAACAACCCTTTGTTTGGATTGATTTTCAGTCTGTACTCTACTTTGAAGGTATCCTAGGGTATCAGATCTAGAGTTTATTATTGATATTTTCTTATTTTTCCCCTATTTATCTCCATCGACACCTTTTTTATCAGTTACGGTTGCGATGCTAGTGCATATTTTATCTAAAACAGTCGCGCTGCAAACCTCTGGTGTCAATTGCCTTACATATTCATCCTAAATTTGGTCTTGTGCTTACATATTCATCCTAAAACAATCCTTGACTTTGTCATTCATTATTCTTGAGATCCAACTTGATTTCTACCTTAAATGATCTTAGTTTTCTCTTGGAACAGATGTTATTCAAGTTGGTGCTCCTAATAGGAGATTCAATGTCATATATACCTTTTTTCCTAGATAAATGGGTGCATCTATACTGGATCCAACCTAAACATTTTGAAGGGTTCGAATTTACTAGGAGGAGGCCAACTTCATATTTTGGATCCTAAAAATCATCTTTTACAAATTCATTTTTTTCTCTTTTTCATTAGACAAGAAGATGTGTCTTTTAAATTTTTATTTTGATCCAAGAATGAAAAAATGCTTAAAAATTACATTAAAGTCTAAAATATACATTATGGAAATCAACCATAGTTACAAAAATCAACATAGGAGATACCAATCCCATTTTCTTATTTGTAGTCACCAACCTACAATAGACACCAATCCCCTTTGATTCTTTGTAGGCATCAACCTATTGGAGACACCAATCCCCTTTGATCCAATATTTATAGGCACCAAACTAATTTCTTGCTTCTTCAGAATGTATGTTGGTTTCTCCTACTTTCAAAAAGTATGCTTGTTACATTTTTCTTCACCAACTCTATTAGTTTCTTCTTCCTTCTCTGGGTATACATGTTGCTTCTTCCTTCACCAATATCCCAAAACTCGTTGCTTTTAGTTGTTTGAAAAAAATTTCAAGAGTATTCAGGAAGCCTAACTTTGCTCGACCATATCTCTGAAAGTATGGTGAATCAAGGTATAAAACTTGAATCATAGGTACTTGCATTTTTCTATATCTCCTCCAAGTATCCCTATTTGAAACACCATAGAATAAAATTTATAGTGAAAATTCCCATCTGATCTATCTGAAGAAGATTTTAGGAGCATTCAAGAAGCCTAACTTCCTTTTTCCATATCATTGAAATTATAGTGAATCAAAACATGAAACTTAAACCATAGGTACATGAATATATTCTTTATATATCCTAAAATTTTCTTGGTGTGAAAACATAACACAACCAAATCTAGTGGGAAAATTCCAATATGACTCGTTCACTCCATAAATCACATTTTTTATTCCACCTTTAGACTCCAAGAATCACCTCAAAAGTTATTCCTCAAATCCTCTTGCGACCTCATATTTATTCTTCAATAAATTTATGTTAAAATGAACTCATGTTTCCTTTATGTATGGTTTTTGTACAATCACATATGTGGTTGACTTGTAAAATTGGTTGGGTTGGCCTGCTTGTACTTTCATTGGGTCATCCTAACAAAATATTTCATATCACCTCATTCCTATGCAATTAGAAGGAGCTCCATATATTGTTGGAAAGGCATCAGAATAATATTTATAATAATATATGTCCTATGCTTCCATTTGAGCTAGGTAATTAAATTAAAGGTACATTTAATATAGGGTATCCAAATTGGGCTTTCTTGTACTTTGGTCGAGTCATCTTGAAAAAATATTTCATATATCCTTTTTGTGTAGGTAAATCCCCTCTGTAGATAGAGGCAATCCCTCTAGCCCTAGGGTGGGTCTAGCAACAAGAGGACGTGCTAATGTGTTGATTCCTAGTTAATGAATGAAACTAATTCAAGATATATTTTCCTACCTTTGATCCAACGCAATTGTCGTAGCTGTGGTGGAAGTCTCTTGTTCTTCGTCCCGACACATCACGATCCTTCAGCTATGGTACTCAGGTGCCTACACAAATATCAGAGAATGAAAGCAGCATAAAAAACAATGTTTTAATTCATAACTATCTAACTAGTCAAGGAGAATTAAATTTATTGCATAAGATCAATCACATCAACACAACACGAGAACCAAAACATTAGTCATGTATATATTAAGAGAAAGAAAGAGATTACAACCAAATGAGCCTTGACGTCGCAGCATCCTTCAGCAATTCCAGTCAAAATTCATCTCAAGCATTCGTCAGGGAATTTGGATGTGGTGAGGCAATAAGCCTAAGCTCTCTCTTGACAGGGGTCTCTCTCTGCTGTATCTCACACCGGCTATATCAAATTGTTTTAGCAAAATTTTCAGCAATTCCTATTCAGCTAGCTGCATCTATGTCAGATAGATGTATTTATAGAAGGAGAGGAGGAGGTTGGGATCCCTCATATGGTGGAAGGGAGGCCTTATCCTTTAGGATATTTTGCCAAAATGAGGAAACAAGAATCCAAAGGAAGTTTCTCGACGTTATTTAGTCGAACAACCCAAGATGACTCGCTCACGAAGTAGTTACCATGGAAACTTCTCTTCTATATTTAAAAAAATTTCAAAAAACATCTCGACGTGGGTAGATATTTAAGACAGAGCAGCAATGTTCACGGGGCCCAGTGTTAATTTCCTTTATTGGCACGAGGCCATAACTTCCTACCAGCACCAACCAAAAATCATGTGTTTTTTATGGTCTATTCCAGGAAACGTAAACAGAGGAAATGTTCTTCTCATGGCAGGGATACAATGACACTTTTTTCAAGGCATGACACTTCATATAAGTCACATAAATGGTCCTCCAATGTGCGAGATGGGGATTGCAGGGACGGTGAAAAAATACTGTGTAACAGATGCCCCCTAAAGCATTAGGTCTGAGAGAGGGAGGAGTGAAATTATTTACGAGAAAACGTTTGAACCAAACACCGTTGTCAGAAGACCTACAAGTACAAATACAACTGATATCTTGGATACATGAACATGTGGCATGGGCGCAGCCATCCATAATAGAGTACATAAAAATTGAGGTCCGAGGTATGGATGTAGCCATCCAGTAATAAGGATCAAGAAATAGACTTAGGTATGGTCGAATCCATCCAATCTAAAGAGTCATGCATATAGTCATGATAAACCAAAATATCTTGCAGCCTGGATCTCATCAGACAAAACCTAGGGTCTTGCGCTCCATGTCGACTGGAACAAGTACAAATTCAAGCATACGAATATGTGAGCTGAAGTCAAACATGAAATAAAGTCATCTGATTACCATCCAATAATGAAAGTTGTTAACAGGCATGAGAGAAACCACTAATAATGAAAATGGATCTCAATGTACAACTAGTACAATCCATGGAATGTGAGCAGTGATCTGGCGTCGAACACCCGCAGAATCACTCGATTGAAGGCCAATGATGTGGACCTATCGTCGAATGTGAAGAACTTACCATTGAGGCATGCAAGCTCCAAGGTACCGGAAGGGAGTCTCTAGATCAACTTCCTGGATAATGAGCTGAAGTCGACAAGAAGTGACCCAGTTGAAGAAGGGCCATAATGTTTCCCACATCATCAACATGAGACAGAGTAACATGATGACAGTGAATCAAGACCAAAAAGAGGATCAGAGGGAGGTTGAAAACTGAAAATGCAAACTTCTCTTGAACATATCAGTGACACGACTCTGGATTTGGTAGAATTTCACATCAAGGGATCTGAGGTCATGATGACTTGGAAAAGAGCAGATGAGAGGTAAAAATAGATTACCCAAACCCATGGAGGAAAAAATGATGAAATGAGATGTCCCCAACCCAACATGAATGCAGATGAGTGTCATGTTCAAGAGCGACATACTGCCAACACGACTGAGAACTGGTTCCATTTTCCCCCACCATTGCTGGTGAGTACCCCAATTATTTTTGGAAAACAAGCTTGAAGGAGATAGGATGTGCTTGTCATGTAATTTTGTCCTTCTGAAAAATCCATCTTAGTACATTTTACGAGCCCTAGGAAGGAGGAACTCAGTGACGTCATGGTGACAGTTTCTGATGTCATTTAGGGTTTAACGAGTCTGACAAAGGAAGAACTTGGCATCTTTTCATGTTTAGAGAGTTTGAAAAGAATCGGAAAAGAAAACTTTAGCAGTCCCTTTTCATAGGTAGTCTCACAGATCCAAAAAGGTAGAAAATTGTATCTGAGAGAACCTCTTAGTCGCGATAGGCTAAGGTATTCATTTTTCGTAAATAATCTATCCCAGCCTGAAAAGGGTAAACATATACTAGGTAGATATTGTTTCGTAGCCATTTAACGAGTTCAAAATGACAAGAGTCTCAGAAATATTTTCAATTTTAGAGAGTCAGAAAAGAGCTGAAAGATGACTCCAATAGTGACTTTTTGTGTCTTTACCGAGTCCGAAAAGTATAAAATACAACTCGTTACTTCATCGTCGTCACATTGACGACATGTCGCTGCACAAGAGACACACGTAAAACCCATTTCTCTAAATAACATAGCGAAATAGTTGAAAAAAATGCTTTAAAATATAATTAGGGTTCTGAAAATTTATAAAATGCCAAATATGGTAAAAAAATTACTTTTCACTTTTACATCTTGTGAGAAAATTGTTAACCTTTTTCACTGTGATTTTGCAACATTGACAACGGGCAATCCAGAAGACCAATCTCGAATCCATCAGTTCCAGGTAAGAGCTTACATCCTTCACTGAATTTTTATTGTACTTTCATTACCTGCAACCCTAATTTTGTAGATATTTGGGGGAATTTTGCAAAAATTAGGGCGCGGCGGTTGGCGCAAGTATCGGGCACGAACTCGTGCCAACCGCGGTAGACATGTTTAGCATGTAAACACAAACAAGCAGGACCAAATTAACTATTCAAAATCTTTATATTTGGCTAATGACAATTATATGGGCGTTTTTCAGGTGTGAGAAGACAAAATGGTGATCGAATGGAAATAATGAGAACACAGTGAAGAAGAGAGGAAGCCATTGGAAATAGGAGATGCATGGAAACTCTCAGAGATTGCAGACTCAAGAAATTATTTATGGCACCATGTCTCGGAGCTCAACCGAAGCTGTTGCAGTACTTGATCAATGTCTGGGACATTGATCAGGTAAAATTCATTATTCACAACTAGGAACTTGAGATTGAAGTCTCATATGTTTATTTCATAACTGGACTATCACGGAGTGGGGCAGTACCAGTCTTGACCGACACCCGGCCCTCAATGGAGAACATGAGTATGGTTATTGACAGGGTGTGCCTAGGGGCAAGGAAAGGGTTGAGAAGTGGAAAAGTGGACATCCAAACTATTCTGAATTTGGTACTAAAGGTAGTGTTGCACACTGTCACACGAGTTGTTGGATCGCAGGCGCCACACAAAGCCACAAAAACACAACTACTTCTTGATGTAGATTACATCACACCTGTTACACCATTTTTTGGTCATCTAACCTATTATCATTAGATGGACCCAAGTACACCATGTAAGACCAATTTTACCCTAAGTAAAATTGCTTTCACTATGTAAAATAACTTAATAAAACACATTTATTACGTTGTTTATGGTATAAACAGGAAACCCCAAAAGGAAATATTAAACAAATATATATTTGTTTGATTTTCCTCATGGAATAATCAATTAAACAATAATTTAATTATTATTCCAAATCATATTTAACCCAAAACAAGGAAATTAATTAGATAAACCCTTATTTATCTTATTATTTTCTAGGAATAATTATTTAAATCTTATTTAAATAATATTCCTTGTTAAATATGACTAAATCATTTATAAATAATTAAATAAATCATTATTTATTTAATTATCATTCAACCACTTCCTTAAATAATAAATAAATCATTTATTTATTTATTATTTACAAATAAAGGGATTTGACCCAAGTCAAATGCCTTTTCCCTCCAACAAATATAATAAAATATTCCATAAAAGGTGGATCTAGATTTGGTTAATATTATTTTAATCATGCACCAAGATCTAGAATGACCCAATATTTTGCTATAAATAGAAGGGTTTTCCCATTCATTTGTCACCTTTTGTTGCCTATTAGATCACTCTGGATCTATACTCTTGGTCTAACTTTGAGCCATTATCATTGTCACATTCCTCCATTGTTTGCTTTGTGAGCTCCCTTGAGTTCTATGTTCTGCCTGTGCTTTTACACCAACAAGAGAGAGAAATGCTAGATCCAAGTGTTTAGGACTTTCAAGAACCCATCACATTGAGGAGAATTAAAACACCTTTCTTGTTTTCTTCCTCTCAGGTGCCCTTAATATAAAAATTCTTTCAAAAATATTGTTCTTGTCTTGTCTATTGGATGCATGGAGAAAAACCTTATTTTCACTGCTTAATGTCTTTTTATGCATAGATCTGGATTTTTGTAGCATTTGTCTTGATCAACTAACTACATATTTGAAGATATTGGCAACCATATTTGATGTTAGGGCTATTTTTTTATGCATAGCTAAAGTGGTCTTTTTTCATACACTTCGACAAAATATTCATACTAACAATTGGCGACTCCACATGGGTTTTCAATTACGACCGCTGTCATTTTTCATATTCATGCATATCCAGCTGCTTCAGACCCTAGAGTTTCTTTTCAGCTTTTTGTTTTTTCTATTTTTCTGTATTTTTTCCCCTATAAAACCCCCAAACATTAAAATTTCTAACTTCCGTGTGTTTCTGGCCCTATTGCGCAAGTAACCGACATCAGCCGCAACAAAGACGACAACCTTTTCTGAAATTTTCCACTGAGACACTCGGAGCTGCAGGTCGCACTTTTTCCCCCAGAACCTGCGACCTGGACTGCACGATGCACTTTTCAGCCCAGAATCTGCGACCTGGACAGAAAACAGGTCAGAACCTGCCACCTGCACTTTTTTCTGCAAATTTCCAACAATTTTTATGGGTTTGTCTGAAGCTTCTGTCAGGGTTTTCTAGCCTCTGTCTCTGCCTGTTTAGACCTGTTTTTGATCTATTTTACTCAACTAAGTGGGAATCTAAGCCCTTAGGGCTTTAGTACCCTCCACTTTTTGGTGGAAGAGTTTTAGCTATTTCAACCGTCTAAATTTTCAGAGTTTCAGCCCTTTTCTTTTCAGATCTGATACCTCACTTTCAGATCCCTTTTAGATCAGCTCTTCTCCCTTTCAAATCACCTCATATAGTTTTGTTTGGGTTTGCTTCTAAGGTCACCTCCTTTTCCCTTCTACCTTTAGCTGATTTCTTCCTTTGTTGCAGCAACCTTGCCTCTGCCTCTTTGCTATTTTCTGCATCTCTTTTCAGCAGATTTCTCCTTTAGATCCCTGTCCCTCCCGACCTTAGATTTATTGGCCTCTTTTTAGTGTGTTTTGACTAGATTTTTTCCCTCTTTTAGACTAGTTTTGAGAGACCCACCTGCTTGGGTTAGATTGATGCATTGTTAGCTGTTAATTTTCTGTTATTTCAATTTTATATACTGTTATCTGCAAATTTATTTTCAGTTACGCAACACACTTTTTTCTTTTACTCTCAAAACTTCTGGGTTTAAAAATTAAAATTAACACACGCCACACACTGACCCTAAGCGAAGAAGAGCCTGGTTAACACCGCTAGGCAAAGACTTTAAAATCAATTGACACTGCACCTTTCTTCCCTTGTCTCAACATTGTAATCACTTGATTCTGCACCTCCCTGCCTTTGTTGGTCATTCTTCTTCCCTTTGTGCCGTCATCATTGCGCCCCCAAGGCGTATATCTCAGAGACTTCTTGGCCTTCACCCTCAGTTTCCAGTTGGTCGACTTACTCCTTCCCACCGTCAACGAGTTAGTCCTCCCCCGAGTCCGCACTCCGACTCTTCTTCTCATTATTTGGGTTCTCCCCCTACTTCTAGTTCCCCCCCTGTCACCTTCCCCATGTCTGATCCAGGGCCTAGCGCTAGCAGCAACCCCAGCCCCAATGCTGGGACTATTACTGGTGGAACTGCCACGGGAACTACCTCGACTAGCCCTTTTCTCCCCTATATGGCAGGTCTCAGTCTCCCCGATTTCAATCAGTTGATCAATGATCCTATCCGCCATGATGTTGGTTGGCCTGCTATGCCCACCAAGCTCCCCTCTGACATTCCCAAGTTTGAAGGCCTTGCTGGCGAAGATCGCTCCAACCATATTTGATCTTTCCACATGTGGTGTTCATCCAATTCCATTACTGAGGATTCCATCCGTCTTAGATTGTTCCAACGCACGCTCACAAGAAAAGCTTCTAAGTGGTATGTTGATCGAACTGCCTCTTCCCATACCACCTTTGCGACCATTGCCCAAGTCTTCTTATCCTATTTCCAGCTCCCTCTCCAATACGACACTGGTACCGAACTCTTGACTTCTTTTCGTCAATCATCTTCAACCTGCCTTTCCACTCATGTCCAGGAATGGCGGAGAAGAAGGAGCTTATGTCGAGCTCCCACCTTTGAAGATCGGGTCTACATGGACTGGTTCCTTCGATCTCTCTTACCCGCCATTGGCAAAGATGTCACATCCCAGTTCCCTCAAACCGAAGAAGCCACCCTCCAAATCGCCTTAAAATATGACCTCATCTATGCTCAATCTAGTTATGTTTATACCATCCTTCCTGACCTCCCTAGACCCGGTGGCTCTAACACACCGAGGGCATCTCACTCTGCCGACGATATCATTGGAGCTCTTTTGCATTCATACACTCAACTTCCTATGGGCTATGGTTTCCCTGCAGGAGGGGCCAACAACTCCAGCACTTTCCCCCCTCCAGGTAGCATGTATCCAGTATACGGCATACCTCCTCCTTTTTCCCAACTTCTTGCTTACCTCAATGTTGCCCAACCTATCCCATATCCTTATCCACAACCTAGTGCCCCAGCTCCTCCAACATTTTCACCTCCACCTCCCTTGCCTTCTCAACCCTAGCTACAGCAACTACCACCCCCCCTAGGGCAAGTATAGCAGGGCGCAACTAATCCTCCTTCTTCTCAAAGAAAGAGGAAAGGAAATCAAAATCAATCTGCCCCTGGTAATCATGGATCCAATCCTTCAAGTATTGACTCTAACAATGCTAACCAGCAACATGGATCTCAGCCCAATCCAGACAGGCCTCTTCGTACAAATAAGCCTTGTTTGTGTTGCGGTGTTTATGGTCATTACACTCATGATTGTCCCCTATTACTGCAAATGCAGCAGATGTGGGAGTCTCAGGCCACATTGCGAGGACAGCATGCCTCCCCTACTATTCCCCCCAATGCAGCTACTTCTCAACCCGCTGTGTTTACCGATCCTTTCCCTCAGCAAGGATTCGTGGCTATCCAACCACCTCACGCACCAGTAGCCACTCAACCTTCCCCCTCTGGTTCCTCTGATTACCAGATTCTCATGATGAACTCTGACCAACCTCTAACCGTCGACCTTAACCTTCAAACTTGGTCTCGTCAGTACCCCAAGCCTCTTGCTCTGTCTGTCCCCGATTCACCTTCCTCGGGTCCTACAGAGCCTCTTTTGACACCCAATGGTCCCTTGCAGATCCCTCAGCCCAAAGTTGAGGTTCCTACCAAGGTTCCTAAGCGCCCATTACGCTGAAATGCTACTTCTGGTTGAGCTGCTCATTCATATAGCATAGTAGATGATTTGGCATAGTCTCCTACTCCCATTTCAACATCGGAACTCCTCCAGTCATGTCCTTCTCAACGGAAGGCTCTACTATCTGCCATGGACGTTGTAGATCCTACTGATGACCAATTGATTATTTTTTATGCCAGTCAGTCTGACCATCCTCCCCTTCCTGCTTCCGTTGCTTTCCAAATCCCAGTCAAAATCTGGAATGCTAACGTCTCTCGGTGTAATATTGATGAGGGGCCATCTACCTGTGTGATGTCTGCTTCAGTTTGGAAACAAATCGGATCTCCTGAGCTGGCCCCTTCCACAATCACCCTTCATGCATGGGATGGCCATGCCTCCCAGCCCATTGGCATATTCCGTAATTTTCCTATCACTCTTGCGGGCAAGACTGTTTGCGTTGACGTTGAAGTCATCGATGCCCCTCTTGATTATAACATTCTTTTAGGGCGTAGCTACACCTATGCCATGGCTGCTGTCCCGTCCGTGGTCCACCGCAAGATTTTTTTCCCTCACAATGGAAATATAGTCACCGTTGACCAGTTGACCTATCATGAGCCAAAATCTCAGACCTCCTCTGAGTCGACCATCTCTTCTGTAGCCAATAAGCAAACCATCGATTCTTTGACCAGTGTCTCCCCTGGCGTCTACAAAGACTCCTCCTTGCTTGGAACCTTCCCTGGTCTTCCTCCTCCTCCTATCTCTGATCCCAGCTTAGCAAATGTTTGCATGATGCAATCGTCTCGGGCTGACCTTAAGCGACCCACTTCGACTAGTCAGCAACCTCAACCTCGCCCACCGCAACCTACTCCTAGCCCTTTGCCTCTGCCAGCTAGACCTCTTCCTTCTGGCCCTTCTCCTATAACTGGTACCCCTAAGCCTCTCTACCCTCCTGGGTCAGTTCCACCAGGTCTCAACCATCTGGGAGGTGTCCCTCCTGGCCATTACCCTGCTGGTCAAATACATTTCCTCGCTCCCCCTCCCGGAGTCTATTCGGTCCCCATCATGGCCACCCTCTCCCTCCCCAATTTGACCCTATTACCCGTCTAGTACCTTGACCCTCCAGCCGCTATCCCCCCAGGTCACCCCAAACCGTGCCTTGCTTTGACACTGGTTCAACCGGTTCCCCTAGCTTCTTCCATTACTACAGTGCCACCAGCACCTCAACAGGACCCTTCTCTTGTTTTGCTAGCTATGGGAAAGAAAGGAAAAGCTCGCAAGGGGACATCCAAAGACAAGGCCACCCTGACTGACTCTACCCCTCCTCCACCCGCAAAGCCTTGCGCCTTCTGTGATGTCGTCGGTCATGCCACTCATACTTGTCCCGAGTTGCCCTGTATTAAACCCATGGTTAAAGTCGCGTTCCCTGAATCCACGGTCCCTGAACCCTCTATTTCTTTCTCGTCCACAGCTAAGAACCCCAAGACTCTTCACACCAACAAACCCTGTGCTCTATGTGGTTTCCATGGCCATTATTCCCACCATTGTCCTCACCTGACACATTACCGAGCCTCTTTAGAGGTCATTCATGACTATAAGGTTGAACAAAATCAATCTGCCTCTCCTATCCTCGTGCAATATGCATCAGGTCAACTGGAGGATCCCCCTACTACCATTGACATTCCCCCTCCTGATGTTGAGATGACAAAACCTGCCACCCCCATCCTCTACCTATCATCATCCGTGTGACCCTCAGAGTACATTCCCTCTGAATCCCCTGCTTTTGTTTTGCTTGATCTCCCTTCAGCGACATTCTTGGGCTCCACATCATTTGACCATATTTTTACCTATTCTTCTGTCATCCCTCGTGAAGACTCATATGTGAGCCTATCCTCCCATGTTGATGATTTAGGTGGCTTTGCAGCGTCATGTGGTTTCCTTGACCGTTTCTTTCCCACCCATAACTAGGATGATACCATCCGTATCTATGATGTTATCTGCAGCATGAGCACTAGCTATCCTTACCATAGCCCTCATACATCACCCTCTAGTCGGTTTATGAGTCATAGACATCCTATCCTAACTACTCCCTCCCATAGTTGTCATTTGATGTCTACTCTGCACTCACGCTGCCATCATTGTTTTTCCCCCTCCCATTTATTGTCTTCTGACACTCTTCCACAGGACCCCCCGTCCACACCCTATATTGGCTACGCTGATGGTGCAAGTTGCTATTACCGGAATCTAGCCTCGGCAGCTTGGGCCATCTTTACCCCCTTGCATACCCTTGTTCTCTCCAATGGGGTCTGCATTGGTGCTGCCACCAATAATCAGGCCGAATATGATGTAGTGCGTGGTCTTTTAGCCGATGCCCTCTCTCATCGCATCCTCCATCTGCATGTCCATTTAGATTCCCTGATTCTTGTCATGAAACTTAATGGTTTCTATCATGTGCATAGTCCTATCCTTTTTCGATGATATTTACAAGTGAAACTTTTGATACGTGAATTTAGAGTCATTACTTTCACCCATGTACCTAGAGAACAAAATCACTACGTAGATAGCATTGCAAACCATGTCCTCAATTGGCATTTATCACACACATTTCCCACAAGACAATAACATTCAAAATCATAAAAAAAAATACATATCCATAATATGTGTTGTACAACATGTTTTTAGAGTCCATCTACTCTGATACATATGACATGCCCATAGCATGTTACAAAAAACAAAACTCAAAACTGGGGGGCGCCACTTGCCCCTACCTACACATTAGGAGGCACCACTTGCCCCACATCCAATCACTATCTAGAGGATCCCGAGCCAATGTCTCTACTCCCACAGCTCGTAGATCACGCACAGTCTGACCGGCCATTGCAATGCGCCGCATGACACCTAGCCATTCCGAGGGTAGCCCAATACATAGCTCTATGTACTGGTCGTCTAAGTCTTGCCAACCCCGCTCTGAAACACCGGTCAGAAGCCCCTCACATCTACGATGGATTTCCTCCAAGAGGGCGGTCATATCCTCATTTTGTTTCGTTCTCGATCCACTAGCACCTGTAGTTCCTAATACTACAAGTCGTCCCATATATCCAGCCGGTTTTACCGGAGCTATATCTGTATACCAAAAGTATAAGAATCAGTACCATATATACTATTCACAAAATTTAACATGCACATAAAATATGAGTCACTTTTCACTTACCATCAGGCCCCCATACTCACCCAGGCGGAAGTGGCAAGTCCGGATCTCCACAATAACTCATCCCACTATAGGGATAGTCATCTATGTACAACGGCATCTGATCCTAATGGGCAAATAACTTCGGTCGTAACACCCGTCCGACCGCCCCTCCTCCTCCTCTACACAGTAGTCGCCCCCACCGGTGCATCCTGGGTTCTCTCGGACCCCCATCTGGTAGCTGTACACGAGGTCGCAAGGTCGGGATCTTCTCAAAAAAGGAGCACAATACGATCCCATACGCGCAATCATGGTTCACTTTCCGCTTGCAAAGGGATAGTTGTCGTTTCAATGGCACCAACATCATCTAGGCCCACCCATAGTAGGTCCCACTCAACACTTTTTCCACAATCATCATCTTCCCTCCAG
Organism: Pinus albicaulis; assembly: GCA_034641835.2. Classification (NCBI taxonomy): domain Eukaryota; kingdom Viridiplantae; phylum Streptophyta; class Pinopsida; order Pinales; family Pinaceae; genus Pinus; species Pinus albicaulis. Next base: position 777,167,393 of record CM076582.1, read on the forward strand.
TGATGTGATGGAGCGCTTGGCTGCCCAGGATCTGCAACACTGCTGCCACCACTGCACGGGTCTCTAACCTCTCTAGATCCCCAATCGATATCTGAGTTCCTTTGACTTGGAGGCCTGGTCGACAATGTCGCTCTACAAACTCCATGATGTTACGCCCCCGTGGTAACACTGGCTGTGTATTTCCCACCATCCCTAATGATGGGAAACTAGTCAGGAAATACAGATCCTGGACTGTCAACTCAATCTTGTGCCCCTGCACTATAAAGACCTCATGATCTGGATCCCAATAACTGACAATCCGGGCCAACAAGGGCTCCCCTAATCTCATCAAAGGGTTCTCCACAAATTTCAAAACCCCAAACCTGGCCAATGCATGACGGACACCCTAATCCGCTTGGATTTCTGACCGTAATGTACCCAGGTCTCTCTCTCTCCAGCTAATCCGTATATCTACCATATCTGCACAAAAAAATCATCTTTGTCAGTATACCGATAGTAAAAACTGTATTCAATTACAAAAAACCCAACTGTCAGCCCACAACAACACTGAAATCACCTCCATCTGACGGGTCGCACTTTTTGGCCAAATCCTGGGACATGTCGCACTTTTTAGGCCAAAACCTGCTTCCCAGGTCACCTTTTTTGGCCCAAATAGTGCGACCCGGCAGTGAAGATGAGGGAGGGGTTGTTCCTGAGATTTGGGACCCTAATCGGAACTTTCAATCCATCAAAAAGAAAGAGTAGGATTATGCCTCTTACCTACAACTGACAGATCTCGATTCCAACGATCGGTTTTTCCACTACGATCACCGTAAGATTTAGGGCCTTCTCTCCTCTCTACATTCACCATAGCTACACAAGCAAATGAACGAATTTGGAGGGAAAATGCCTTATTAGAAGAAAAACCCCTGATTTTTCTTTCACCCACTGCGACCAAACCGTAGCCCCGTTTGACACACCATTTGTACCATTGGAAAGCTCTCACCAAGCACTCAAATGGGTATCTGTTAGTTTTTCATGATTTGATACTTCACCTGGACACATTTTTTCCATGAAGGGTCTATTCACCTCTCCTCCAAATTGAATTTCCTCACTTGCAACACTCGTAATGGGGGCACCACTTTGCCTCTTTACTCATCCTTGTTCATGTCAATTTTCGTCCTGAGATACCCCCTTGTACTCACATTTTTATGGTCCCCCATCTAGACCTTTACTATGTAGTAGCACCATTGAGTCGCCCTTGTTTAGAGAATCTGAGTTGAGTCATCATCACATTCATGGAGTCTATCCCGAGTCCCTTTGTATCCCTCCATAATCCTCCATCCTTCATTGTTGTTTCCCTCTCTCGTGTCACACATTACGGCTTTCATCCCCACTATTCCCCATCCCTTATGATATTGTATCAGTCGCTGCCAATTCATCCATGCCCTTTATGCTCTATCAAGGGAAGTCATCCATTCGCTACTCAGTATTCCCCACTTCATCATCATCATTACTGTCAGTCTGTCAGTCACTCTACTATTTTCTCTCATGCCTTAGTTGAGGATTCCTTATTGCCTCACCTATGGCGGACCTCCTTCTTTCGACATCAGCTCATTCATTCCAGAAGACAGGTCTAGAGGGCAATTTACCTTGGTTCCAGCTTCCACTCTTGTTCGGCACCCCGGATCAGGCAAAGGGACTATTATTTCCCTTTGACTTGGTTTTTTCTCACCTTCAACTCCTTTCAGCATGATCGAGATCCGTATACTTGATGGTCCAGTGATGCCGCAGCCGATATTGGTGATTCCCGGGTGTGTGTGAGATGTTCGACCCTCATGAGGGGGTGGCCCTAGAGGGAGCCCCTCACATGCCCGGATGACCTCTTCATTTTAGCCTTCGATGCAGCTCCATATATTTGATGATGTCGGCCTTAGCTGCTTGCAGCACCTCTTTCATTTGCATGTATCAGTCAGATTTTGTGAGCCCTTCCCCGTTTATAGGGGGAATTTGGGTTGTATTTGTATCTCATGTACTCAGATATGATTGTATAAGTCCTGGCTGTTATCCCAGGCACAGCATGTATGTGGTATTTCTCATTATATCTTTTATATGGCTCATTTTTATGCCATCATGTACTTTACCATTCGGTTCCTTGTTTACTAGACACACTATTCTTTTGTACTTTGTCTCGGCAGGCATAGGTATGCCTCCCCCACGGCCTCTAGCATAGGTACCCTCTCATAAAAAGATACTTGTTGCACCTGTAAGTCTTGTCTCCCCAGGGTCTAGTTCTTCATCACATCAGGCTACCTTACATTTCTCTCTCTGACTTCCCTTTTGATGTCTGGTGATTGAGTTCTTACAACGTACTTCAGTCATACGATTTGCTCCTAACACTCGCACGCTGGGGGGAAATCTGTTACACCATTTTTTGGTCATCTAACCTACTATCATTAGATGGACCTAAGTACACCATGTAAGACCAATTTTACCCTAAGTAAAATTGCTTTCACTATGTAAAATAACTTAATAAAACACATTTATTAGGTTGTTTATGGTCTAAACAGGAAACCCCAAAAGGAAATATTAAACAAATCTATATTTGTTTGATTTTCCTCATGGAATAATCAATTAAACAATAATTTAATTATTATTCCAAGTCACATTTAACCCAAAACAAGGAAATTAATTAGATAAAACCTTATTTTTCTTATTATTTTCTAGGAATAATTATTTAAATCTTATTTAAATAATATTCCTTGTTAAATATGACTAAATCATTTATAAATAATTAAATAAATCATTATTTATTTAGTTAGCATTCAACCATTTCCTTAAAATAATAAATAAATCGTTTATTTATTTATTATTTACAAATAAAGGGATTTGACCCAAGTCAAATACCTTTTCCCTCCAACAAATATAATAAAATATTCCATAAAAGGTGGATCTAGATTTGGTTAATATTATTTTAGTCATACACCAAGATCTAGAATGACCCAATATTTTGTTATAAATAGAAGGGTTTTCTCATTCATTTGTCACCTTTTGTTGCTCATTAGATCACTCTGGATCTACGCCTTTGGTCTGACTTTGAGCCATTATCATTGTCATATTTTCCATTCTTTGCTTTGTGAGCTCCCTTTGAGTTCTATGTTTTTCTGGGTTTTCTACACCAACAAGAGAGAGAAATGCTAGATCTGAAGCGCTGAGGACTTTCAAGAACCCATCCCATTGAGGAGAATTGGAAACACCTTTCTTGTTTTTCTCTCAGGTGCCCTTAATATAAAAATTCTTTCAAAAATATTGTTCTTGTCTTGTCTATTGGATGCATGGAGCAAAACCTTATTTTCACTGCTTAATGTCTTTTTATGCATAGATATGGATTTGTGCAGCATTTTTCTTGATCAAATAACTGCATATTTGAAGATATTGGTAGCCATATTTGATGTTAGGGCTATTTGTTATGTGTAGCTAAAGTGGTCTTTTTTCGTACACTTCGACAAAAGATTCATACTAACAGCACCGACCCTTTGCAACTGGGAAAAGGCAGTAACAATCAACATGAAGAATCAATTGACAAAATGCAAGAAAACCAAGCTGAAGCATTTCGGCTACGAGTAAATATTGGTATCGTTCATCTTAGAATGACTACCAATATTCTAGTGTCAGGAGGTAATAGTTCCGACACCACCAACTCAGGAGCCATGGATGGCGCATTGGGCAACTCTAATGCCATGGTCAGGGGGTGGTCAACATATTTCCTAGAGACCGAAGTTCTTTGAGTGGCTCTGCCAACAGCTGATTATCATGGAGAACTAGCCCTACTCTAGCACATATTTCACTAGTGATGCAGATCTCCTGCTCCCAGAAGGAGAGGATTGTGATGAAGTACTAGGTAAGACTCATTTTTTATTTTGATGAGTATTATCAATTTTTTGTTATGCATGTTCTGACATTAATTCAGGTAATTGAATATGTTGGCCCAAAGAGACCTACAGGTATGTCCCCGATAGCGCGAAGGATTCCTCGCGACTTTGATGTGTCCCCTCATGGTGAGGGAGGCGAGGAGGAGGAAATCATACGCAACTTGGAGGGAATCTCCCATAGGATCCTAGACTATGCGTGATTCGATGATGTTCCTCGTGCATACCAGAGACACACTACAGGGGTGTCAAACCATGTTCACCGCTTGCTGAGGTGGCTTGTATGGGCAAGTATTCATGTTATCATAAAGGCCACGCCAGTAAGACAATTTAGTTTATTTTCATATTTTTTGAGAGACATGATGTCTAGGGATGTAAACCAAAGATACATGTTTTTTGAACTTAAGGATGCACATGGATGAGCACAACTCCCATATATATATATATATATATATATATATATATATATATATATATATGGATCTTTTCATGTGATGATGATTTTTTTACAAATTACGCAAATGTCTATCTAATACAATGTTAGTTACTGTATCAGTTAATTCATTCATTTTTCTAGGAATATATTGATATGTAATGTAATCAAAATTTATTTCCAGTAAACGAACACACAAATACAACCTTAAAATGTGAGGGTTTCTAACAGAATAATGTCCATTAAGTTGAAGAACAACAACCTGTGATTCTAGGTTAACAATCAATGCACGACTGTCGAGATCAATAGCCTCAGTCAATAGTTCAATAACAGCACTATATTCAGTGACATTTTTTGTAGTTCGTCCTAGACAGATATCTTGAAGGTCTATCAACTCACCAGTAGGATCATAAATCACCCAGGCTACTGAAGACAAGTTCTGGGTACTACGGGAAGCACCATCCATGAAATCGACATAAGGGGTAATAGACATCTACACAATAAGTAACGATCTAATAAGCAGGGAAACGCTCGCAAAGCACACCAAGCCAAAAATGTACAAAAATGAAAAAAAACACCTATGTACAAAAACATGCACAAATTACTCATGCATAGTATTTTTTAAGATAAAACCCATTTCTGGGTTGATCCAGAGGATGACATTCATAATCAATAAGCTCATAAGCCCCATTCCAGAAAACATGTTTAACAATGTAGGGCCCATGCCACATGGGTTGAAATTTTCCTGCCCCCATATTATCGTGAGCTTGGTCATACAGGAGGACTAGATCTTCTTCTATGAAGGAACGAGGGGAAACTGACTGGTCAAAATGAGATTTGACCTGATTTTTCTATGATTCAATGACCAAATTAGCAAAGCGACGAGTTTCGTCCATCCTTTATAAATAGAGAAGATGCTCTTCTTCTGGCGAAGTATTTGGCAGCAATTCAACAGCTAGTTTGAGTGAAGGTATTTCACATTCAATTGGAAGGATAGCTTCCAGACCGTAGACAAGCTAGAATGGAGTGAATACGATCGCATCCTTAATTGAGGTTCGGTATGCCCAAAGAGCCAAAAACAACATGAGATGCCAGTTTGATTTGTGCATCCCAATCGTACGTTGAAGCATAGTGACAAGAACTTTGTTCACGGCTTCAACCTAGCCATTGCTTGAGGGTAGTACAGTGTTGAGTTGTCATGATGCAAACCCAACTTGGAAGTCAACTTTGCCACCATGTAATGCCAAAAATGGGAACCATGATCGGTAACAATGGCTTGAGGGACACCAAACCTAGAAATGACATGATTGAATAGAAACTATGTTTTTGTCTTACCGTTAGCCATAAGTGCAGGCATTGCTTCAGCCCATTTGGTGAAGTATTCAATGGCTATGATGATATAAGCATGCCCCCCGGCCGAGTGAGGGTTACGCGTCATTAAATTTATGCCCCATGTTGGGGTGCAGGAATTACACTTAAATAAAAATACTCAAC